>NDXB01008233.1:0-18120 GCA_002631895.1 Agapornis roseicollis
CCCTCCCCCCCCAACCTGGTTCGCTCCGCACGTTACCTGTACCCCCAAGCAGGCAGCAAGGTCCGGCGCAGCTGCGCGCGCAGCTCCCCCAGCGTTGGCTCCGCCCCCTCTACCTCCAGTGGCGCCGTTTGCCTGTGCATTCGCACACGAAGCTTCATGGCGGCGGCGGTAACAGCGGTTCGCCCGCCTCACTCCCTTAAACCAGGCCCCACCGGAAGGCGGCGGCGGCAGCGGTAGTTGGCGGCGCAAAGGCTGCCGGGGCGTGCCGGTGTTTTGGTTGGCGCGGCACCACCCCCCGGCGCGCGTGGCTGTCCCGTCAGGCGCGCCGCCAGCCGCGCGCGCGATCGCTGCCTCGGTGTGCCGCGTCCTGGACTGCGCGGGGGCCCTGCCCGGCGGCGATCGATGATTGGGCGCTCGGGATGTGCCGCGCATGCGCCGGGAGGCGGGTGGCTTGACCGCTGTGTTTTGCGGTGATGTTCCCTCATAGCGTGTCGTTTGGCTGTTGTTTCTGCTTTCCGCTTCTGTTACTGAGGTGATTTTGCTGTCGTAGCTCAGCAGTGGTCTGTTCCCTTCAGCAGTTTATCCCCGCTGTGCCTGGAAGCGGATGGACACGGGCGGGAGTTGTTTCTGTGCGTTGTTTGCTTACCTCCATGTGGTGTGGATGGGTTCGGTTGGGCTGCTCTTACCTTTTCCCTCATTCTACAACATGCTGAGAGCGTGTTGTGCTGGCTGGGCCTTAAACTTGTGAAAAACATGGGCATGATTCATGTCAAAATAGAATGTGGTGTGATAATTGTGATCATTGCATCCTGAGTGGGTCTGAAACAGCTTGTGTTCACTATAGCCTGTATCATAATTGCGATGTTTGGATCAAACTGAGGATATGTATTAATAATATATAAGCAAGTATGCTTTTGCTTGGAACAATGTAACCGCCAGGCAAGTAAAATTGCAGAAGAAAATAACTTGTATGTCAGAAGTCTGTGAGATTTGGAGGCCCCACTAAAACCGAGTTAATTGTTTCACACTGGTCTTCGAATGTAGCTTTGAAGAACAATGTCTGTGTTGAGATAACAGAATTCAGTGATTTAGTGACCCCAATAAAAACAAATTGCTTCACTGCAGCCTGCAACTTATCAGTTGGTTTGTTAGTTTAGAAGCAGAGCCTCCCAAACATCTGCTAGTTTGGGGATACTCCTCATTTGCTGTCCTGTGATAAATTTCACAAGAAGGTCGCACTGTCTTATATCTTTGCTAGTTAACTAGAAAGTTACAGATATGGCTGGTTTCAGCTAATTATGGATCACTGGAGCATCCAACTGTGCCAAAGGCGAAAAGTACACTGTGAGGAAGACTGCTTACTTCATCTTGAAGACCCCCACCCACGGGAGGCAGAGTCAATTACGTCATCCCGAGACCCTCGCCCGTGGCCAGAGGGGGGCACTGCGCAGACGCAAAGGACCTTCCAGCTCATTGTAATACGAAGCGGAGATAGATAATGAATATGTATAGGCGTATCGAGTAACCTAATGCATACGTATACCTTAAGAGAATAAATATAAAGGGAAAACCACCCTGGGGTGTGCGTTGTGGCGGAGCAGACTCCCCGCGCACCCAGCGCTGCTTTGCTTATTGCCTCTCAGCCTAAACTGATTGAACCTAAATAAATTTTATGCCCTTTATGAAATTTGGCATTGGGCATTTACTAAGAATTGGGCTTTTACCTTTTATAACAAACTGTTGGAGAAGTTTATGGAAACGTGCTAGGGGAAGGGATAAAGGATGCTGCCCTCAAAAGCGTTTAGTTTTGTAAAGGAGCGTGGGGGTTTTTTAAGGCAGATGACTGAATAGGTATCATGAGGCAATGTTTTAGTGCATGCTGTTAAATAGTCTCGCCAAAAAGATAAAGTGGCACAAAGTCAAGATTACTGGCGTTGGTTCCCCTTTATCTGTCGCACTTGGGGAAAAACGTCCCTCTCCACGTCTTAGATCTTTTAAAAAGTATATTCAACTTCATATAGAAAGACACACTTTGCAGATAAATGAATAAATATATTGGCTTTTGCAAATCATAGGTGTGGCTATGTGGATATAACTGTATGAGTTCACAATAACAGAAACAAAGCTCGCTAAGGACACAAGATTAGACAAGTTGAAAATAGCCAGAACTCTTGAGCAAACTGGAGTCATATAGCAAAAGAACTTGTATAGGTAAAAGAAAGAAGGGGGAGGGAGCTTGATAAAAGAAACCCTAGTGCCTGGAAAACATAAAGTACTTTTTAGCTTAACTTAGGTTGTAGAAAGAGAGCAATGTTTGTGTGGTAAGTCTGGAATTTAGTGGCCCCACTAAACATGAGTAAATTGTTCCACACTAGTCTTCTAAAGTACCTTTAGCTTTAAAGAACAATGTGTTGTAAGTCTGTGGTGAGATAACAGGATTTAGTGGCCCCACTAAACATGAATTGAGTTATTTTACACCATCCTTCTACTTATCAGTTAGAGACAGAGCCTCCCAAACATCTGCTAGCTTGGGATACTCCTTGTCTGGCTGTCCTGCAATAAATGTTGCAGGAAGGTCACACTGTTCTAAAACTTTGCTAGTTATCACAAGAATTAGATACAGCTTGTTTCAGCTAGTTCTGTGATTACTGGGCATCCAACTGTGCCAAAGGTGAAAAGTACACTGCAAGGAAGACTGCTTACTTCATCTTGAAGACCCCTACTCACAAGAGGAAGACTGCTTACTTCATCCTCAAGACCCCTGCCCACAATCACTGGAGAGCAGTGCGCAGATGCCAAGAGGAGGAGACTTAAGAAAAAAAAGTTCTTGGAGTAANAGTACACTGCAAGGAAGACTGCTTACTTCATCTTGAAGACCCCTACTCACAAGAGGAAGACTGCTTACTTCATCCTCAAGACCCCTGCCCACAGTCACGGGAGAGCAGTGTGCAGACGCCAAGAGGAGGAGACTTACAATAATAAGTTCTTCAAACTAGTTATAATATTCCCCGCCTATACGTGGGAATTATGAATATGTATATGGCTAATGCAATAGTGAAGGTATATAAACCTGTAACAAATACTAATCAGTGCGCCTCTGGCTACAGTCCCATGCCCAGTGCTGCTGCATTTGCTTTATTGACTTTGTCCCTCAGTAAAACCCTGTTATCTCTATTAGAGAAGTGAGCTCGTACTTCACACGTGTCATGCCAGTTGGGGAGGAAACATAAAAGGCATGATTTATTCAAGTTTTTATTTAATGAAGTCTATGAAATTTTAGAGAACAGTGAATTCAGATGTAACTTCAGAGCAATGGTTATTCTCAGTTCATCTTGGTTTACTTCTAATCATACAATTTACTTCATACAAGGAATAGTACAAGAAATAGGCGCAGGAAAACTGGGATACTTTCTAGGAATATAGTACTAAAACAATACATAAAGTGAAATTGAAAGACCTGTCTTGCACAGCTACCACCAAGTATAACTGCTCATTACAGCACTATTCACATTGTTTAAACCTACATTCGTAAGAACAGCCCTGTGTCCCTTCAGCACTTACAGGACCAGTCAGAAAAAGGAGACTGAAATGACAAAATTATGTTCTGGGCTACAGGTGAAATCCCCTTGATGTCACCCGAATGTGGTCATCCAACTCACCTCAATGTGGTTGCTAAACTTCAGTTCACTTTGACAGCACTGGTTTGCTGTCAGATAGGTCTCAAACTGAAGGGCAACCATTGTCTGGTTTCCACACATCAAATCAATGAAAGGCAAAAGCTAGTCTAGATGAAGATAATAAAAGAAAAGGCAAAGGGACTACTGAGATGGAATAACACTCTCTGAGCAATGGAAGAGCTGATGCTTATTACAATCAGCTTGGTGTTAGGTACCAGGGCCTCAGCTGTGAGCATTAAACTAAGTGATTTCCCAAGAAGCTTCCTGTGGCATTTGCCACTACCCCTTTTTATAAGTGCTTATACAGTCTTCATCAAATGGGGCCACATCCTGGATAAATCTGGAAGAGGAAGTTGCTGTTGGGGGGGCAGTGAGAGTGGGAGGAAGTGGCAAAGGCAGGGATAAAGAGGTTAGAAAGGAGGAGAACACATGAGAGGGCATCAAGAACATTGTCAGAAATTACTCTCCTCTCTCTTGAAGAGGGTTGAGTCCAGCGAGTCATGCTGCTGCTTCAACATCATGACCATTTTCCAGTAGCCATGGATGCCTCACTCTTATTTTGTCCTTCAGTGTCACCCCTGTCCTAGCCACCTTCCAGCATTTTCACTGTCACCAGGGCAACCTGGTCTGCACTCTTTAGGAAGGATGGAAAAGGCTTCCCTAGTATGAGAAATGTTCCTGGGTACAGTTGTGATATTTCCAGCCAAAACACTATTTCAGTATCTTGCACAAGCTAAAGCAATTGCCTGAAACAAAATAGTTCAGTTTCTCAGGAGCTAGCTATATATTATTAGGTATTATTAGGTATTATTAGCTATATATTATTAGGTAACCAGCTACACCAGTTACAAGTGAGCATTTCTGATGGCATTCTGCCAATTTTCCCTTTGATTTTGTGAATCATGTATCAGTGTAAGGTTCAGACATATTCTCTCCACAACAGTGTTAAATAGGAGAACATCTATGAAACAGTCACGATGACAGGCAAAAACATTTTCCACGGCTTTTAAGTTTGCCTGTACAAATTTCAAATAAGCTGGTACTATTACGTATTTCCTCACACATCTTTCTTAAAGGGCTGTTGTTTGATGAGCACTATTTTTCTCCACTGCTTTCATTTTTGTTTCAGTCTGCAGGCAGGAGACTTCCAAAGGCCATGTATAAATTTGACCTCAGGATAGGAAGAGCACTGTGTCAAAAGAGCACAGGAAACCTGTGTGCTTACAAGCTTTAAGGAATGGTCCTATTCAGAAGAATTTTAACTTTCAGCATAGTTCACCCTCATCAGAAATGGTGTATTATTTGTAAGTCTACCTCATTAAAATAATGCACAGTATGATAACTAAGGAAAGCTGGCTATAAGTAGCTCAGAATGGTTATTAAAGACAATTGGTTGAGTTAAAGACTTAAAGTACTTTATTGAGGGTTTTTCTGCCCTACATGGTCAATGTAAAACACAAGCAATAGGATCCATTCCACCAAAGAAGGAAAACCCTATTGATAGCTCTGGTGGTTTCTCATGAGACATTTGGAACTCAATGTGGTTGGAGTCCTGTTGACCTACAGTCAACTTCCCATGGTAGAGAGCTATAAAAAGTAAAGGTTTCTGCTTCAGTTATATACCTCAGGGAATTATTTCCTTTTTTTTCCCTGAAAACTGAATGTGAACCTTTTCCATTATTTTTCTTTCTGTATTTGCCAATATAAGGAGTGTATTTCATAATACATCTAAATAAATACATATGTGTATATATTAACCTTTAGGATACACATATTACAAAAGACTAGGGTCACACTGAAAGATGTGAGAGGTGGTGGAATGAGAAGGCTGGAGCATCATCAGGAGATCTGTGAAAATCTGAAGTACCATTTTAAGTGTGCCAGTGGGGGAGGAGTTTCACATCAATCCCAGTGGAAAGAACCTCCTAACTTCTTGCAGCTTGATGGTGGTCAACTTTATTCCCAAAGGGCATTTTAAAGCCCATTATGCTAGTGCTCTGTGGCTAACGTATTTAGTGGAGCTCTGCTTTACACCATCTCAGGTTGGTTGTCTAAAGATGACCCACAAGTTCGCTAACATGGCTTTTGACATCTCTTGTTTCTGATGAAAACCTTGAGCATCATATGGAGCAAAGGGCCTTTCAGGTTTTTTTTCCTAGGGTTTGCCAGACTGCTTTAGACCTTTTTAGCTACCACCATGTTTTCTTTGATTTACATGTTTCTTTACAGTATTTAATTGCTGAGTTGTGTGCAGAGCAAAAGTCTTTGAAGTGGCATATCAAAGAGTTTGGTACCTTTGCATTAGCAGTGCAAAATCAAATTTCTCTGTGTAGTAAAAAGAGGCTCCACTCATGGAGGAGGATTCTCAGAGGAAGTTTTCCTATGTCTTGTGATGAGCGAAATGGGTCGGGAGGATTTTCTTAGTGAGATTACTGCATCCACCTTCTAGGAATCTGTGGTGACTTCTTACAGGACTGCAATTTATGTAAAACCAGGATAGGAGTTGCATAGCTTGAGAGAGTGCTTCATGCTGCTGCCACCTCCATGAAAGTAACTGAATGTGTATGTTCAGTTATGCAAGTGACTAATGAGTGAGCCAAACAGCTGGAAGCAGAGAGAAAAGCTTAGAGTAGATATACACAAATGATGGACTCAGGTCTGAATCTGGGTAGATCCCAGACAAGTAATGCGTGCTGAATTCCTACCCAAGGTCTCGATATTTCTTAAGTCTTCCCCTGTCTCTTAGGGACCAGCTTAAGAGCACCCTTCCTATTCTTGATCATGAGGGCAGTGTGCAGAGCAAAGCTAGAAGAACACTGATTATTTTTTTGCTAAATGGACTTCGGTAAAAATGAATGCAGTAGTCCTGGCTCAGGTGCTCTGATATGGCAGTTACAGAGATCAGCAGCATGAACTCAGTGGATCCAAATAGTGGAAAGTGGGGTTTTTTCCTTCAGTTCATCAGACAACTGCCTCCAAACAGAGTTATCCATTGTTAACGGATTCTGTTTAGCCACTGGAGCTATGTTGTTTGTTTTGCAGACTGGCATAGGTTAATAGCTCTCTGGCAACTCTACTCCAAGGCTGAAAGACTGTATGAAGGGCATCAGTAGGCAAGCCGCAATCAGGGAAAGCTGTGCTAACGCAGTGTTTTTGCAAAGCTTTCAGAACATTAGGGGAGGTCCCAGACCTGCTCACAAATATAACCTGTGGGGTAAGGGCAGCATTTTCCTCCCATGGATTCTATTTGAAGATTTCATTGTCACCAGAGTGACTGGTGCCTCATGAGTTGGGAAGTGGATAGCATTGCTTTCCACACTGAATGGAGGAAACCACAAACAAGAACTTACTGGAGTTTATCTGTGGGTATTTCCAGTGGTTGTGGAGAAGTGGAGATCGCCTGCTTTTATGTCATTTATCAAACTTGTGGTTTTGTTATTTGCTGCTTTTTTTAAGTATTCCTGCCAATATAGATCTCCTGTCAAACATAAATTTTATATTCCTTTCCCCTCAGAGGTGGTTTTCCATATGGAATACCAGTGTGTAGGAAGGGTTAAAGTCTTGAGGCTATTGAGTCCTTTTTGATTTGGCATTGTTGAGTGAGCTGTAGAAAACGTACCTATCTTTGAGCATGCTGCAGAGTAACTAGAAACAATGGACCAAGAGAGAAACTGAAAAATCCAATCCCACTTCTGTGATAACAGCAGAGATACTTGTGAAACTAAAGTGCTCTTTCTGGACTTCAGGTTGGGAGACACTATAATTTGCTATCAGGTTTCGGAACTATTTGTCTTGTGTTTGTTAACTGTTGAGGTTTCTTTTCTGAATATTTGTAAATGAAAGAAATTCCTCTGTGGGCTGGGACTGGAGAGTTTAGTGCAGGACTAAGGTGAGACAAGGATACAGTTCTTCCTCAGAGATACTCTTTTAAGTCGTAGAGTGTCAGTTTGTGTGGTTTTATGGCTGTGTTAAACCTGTACAAGACAATGACAGTGACTTTTCTTTATTCCTCAGGAGCTTTCTTAGTTCTTGGGCAGATTTCGGCTGTAATCTTTATTGCAAGTTTTATTTAAAGTTTTTGCAGGCTGTTCGTAAAGGAGAAACCAAATGTGGTATCTACAGACTGGTAAGTAGGATACTTCACTAGGGTGAGACAGGTACACAAATTGAAACGAAGGAGTTTTTCCTTGAGGGAAGTGATGGATACAGATTTTTTGACACTTACGGTATGCAGTGTTTATGATCATGCATCATGAATGTTGTTAACAGGTCCTGAGACAAAGGTGAGAAGATGCTAAAGACATGCTATTCTTTTCTGCTGTGTTGGCTGTCCTTGCAGCTTGAGGCTAATCCTGGTCTTAAAGTGAAGATTACTCAGAAGGGGCTGGACTACGGTATGTCAGACATTGCCAGAAGTTAATACATGATATATACATTATGCACAGAATATAGTTCCTCGATAAAGGTGCAGTGTAGAAACAAGCTCCTTAAATACTGAAATAGAATAAATTCCTTCTGTCACTTCACACTAGGACCACCCTTTGTCTGTTCTCTCAATTATTTCTTTCTTTTTTGTGCATCCTAGGTGTGAATATATTCTTCCATTGCTGATTCTCCTACACTCTAACAGTGTTTCTACTATATTCCTCATATCAATCTACTTTCTTAGAACTAGAATGAGATGGTCGTATAATTGCTCCTCTTTTTTAAACTGTCAAAAACCTAATTGGAATTGCAATATTTTATGGAAGATAATAAGACATAATTTGGAAAAAAGCTTATAATTTTGGGACAGCCAAGTAGCAGCACACCTTTACTCCCATTCGTCTGTTTGGCATGAGATAGCATCTGACACCAGTAAAAATCTAATAACTGCCTGCCATAATTCTGCCCCTTAACAGAGTATCAGCAATTTCCACAATATATTTGCCTTATTCTTTCTATTCATGCTAACTTTCACTGTCTCTTACCTAACACCTAGTCCATGGGTGTGAAGGACACAGAGTATAATTTCAGTTGTTTACAGAATTAATAATCAAGGTTAACAAGGTACAGATTCAACAAAGGCTGGGTCATGCTAAGGATTAATTGTCATTTATGTTCTGAACATGCTGACAGGCAAACAATAGACTTGTGTGATGAAAAGTAGAAGCTCAGGGTTTATGCCTTCGAGATGAAAGGAAGGATCAGGTACAATTATTTCTCTGTATGAGCATTGTTTTAAAGGCTTTTGAGGAGTTGAGAAGTGCAGGGCAAACATCAGTCACCCAAGACAGACTGATTTTCATGCCTTTTTATGATATACAGGAGAAGTTGCTCCCTAGGGGTCTCTCATGTCTTTAGAAATGAGAATTCAGACTGGTATTTCTAAGTGTGAGCCCAGCACATTTTGTGACATTCAGTCTGGCCTTTAAGTGCTGAGCCAACACCCCTGCATTAGTAGCAAGAACAGACATTAACAGTGTGCCTCCCAAAGGTGTGTCTTGTATTTGAAGAGCATGGTGCCTTTCATGTATCTTCTCATAATATGAGATTTGAAGGCTGAAGCAATAGATCCTGCCTGCATGTTCATTTCCTGCTGCAAGAACACTGGGAGAAATTCCACCAGCATCACTGGCTGCCTCCACTGACAGCCATAAGAGAGCTTTAAATTATTTTAGTGGGAGTCCATATTTTGCTTTGGAGGTAGGAATTCTGAGGAAATCATAATTTATCTCTCCTTCATAATAGATGCATTTTCTAAAAAGGTATTCCAGTGATCAGTTGTCATTGATTTCAGTTCTTTGCTTTTTTAACATGCTGAAGCCTGGGGGAGAAAAAAAATACGTATTTTGTATTTGGCAACTGTATGGCCAAAAGCTAAATAAACTGATGCTAAACATATCTGAAAGCAGAACATCATTCCTGTATTAAAGTTTTAGCAGTGTCTTTATCACAGATGAGCAAAAAGAAGGAAAACACGACGAATTTGGGATTTAAAGATGCTCTATTTGTTGATTATAGATGCATTATCAATGCACAAGCAGCACTGAAATATTCAAAAGAGTAGGGCTTCCTTAAAGCAAGGAAAGAAAGTAAGGAAATAAGTCAGAAATCTGCAGCATGCTGTAATGTATAAGGTGTAGTTGCAAAACAAGTGTACTCCATAAGAAATGGGAAGAAAACATTTGAAAGGATTATCTTTAAACCTCAAACAACTTCCTGTACACATGCAACAATCCACATAGTTCCGCATTTGACATGACAGCACTTTGGATGCGTATATCACACTTTTTTTCTTAAGTAAATGCTACATATAGCAGTCATTTTGCTCCTTCTTAACTGTCTTTTTCATCCAAAAGCTGTGAGACAATTTGAGTTAAAGGTGATGACCAAGTGTTTCCCAAGGCTATTGAAGTGAAGGAAGTATAACAGTTTCAGAAACCTGGCAAAAGCTGCAGAATATAAAATACAACTCAGGGACAAGGCGATCCTGATGGATGATCTCGGGTTAAATGATTTGTATTTGAGGCTAATAGAAGTTATAAATGGGTGTATAAGTAGCTGGAAGGAGGTCTAGGTAAGGATCACAGAGTCAGAGCATTTCAAGAATTATGTTAACAGTGATAATTAAATGATTCGGCAGTATATCTGGACCTTTGGGTGCCTGAATCCGACCTGCAAAGCATATGCTTTCCTCTGTCCCCTTGTAGGCAGGAGGATTGGGATGGAGCTCCTGAAGCAAGAAGTACTGAAAGAGACTTTCCCAAGCTGGAGTGGGCAGGAGAGTTTCTCAGTTGTTAAGGTCAATTATGTCATTTCAAGGTAAAATAAATGCATTTCAATGTTTCAGGATGACACAGCTTATTATTACCACATAGTAGTAATTATGCAGCCTTCTTGTTGTTGTTGCTCTGATTTGCTTTTTAAGTCCTTCCTTCTACCACACTTGAAGATGAGTTTTAGAAAGCTTCTGCAGGAACACCTTGATACTATTTTCTGGCTTTTTTTTATCAGAGTTTGGGGCAAGACACATACATGACTATGATAGAGCAGGGGAAGTGGGTGGGAAAGACAGTGGAATTGGTGTTACTAATAGTCTGATACTGGACAGGACCCGTAGCAGTGAAAATTGTTTGTGTTTGATGAGAAAAAGCTGACAAAGGGTTTGGATGAAAATGTGTGCAGGGGGTGGTGTCATCTGGGCTGACATGGCGGGAAGATGACTTTTAGAGAACCTTTTTGTCTGGATTTACAATGGTAAATCAGGATTTTGATTGAGCAGGTCTCAACACCTGTTTCCTGCTGAGGAAAATCGTTGTACCAGGAGCAGCCAGTAGAAAAAGTTTTGTAGAGTTTCCTACAATTTCTCCAAATAAGACTAACAGAAAAGCAGGTTTTCCTACAGCCTTCAATTCCATCTTCCAATAGGCTGGTTTTCTGTTTCATCAAAACAGAAACTTCTGGTCTTTTAATATTATTATCAAGGCAAACAGTGCTGGTCAGTAGCATTTTACTTCCTTTTTGTTACATATTACCCATGGTAAGAAATACCAATCTGTGAGACTTCATGTACTTTCTGCTGCGTCTTTTACCTGTACCTGGTATTTTCCTAATAGCCTGCCTTCCAGCAGGATTCATTCTATTATAACAGCCTGCTTTCCAGCCAGATTCATTCCATTATACCATCCATGTGACCTTAATCCCTGCACATTTGAGAAATCTGTGTTTAGACAGGCTGGAGAAGAAGAGGCTATGGGGATAGAGGTGCATGTGTCTTACTGCATGTCTTCCACTGTCTGCTGGGTGCTGATTATAGAGAATATGGAGCCGGATTCTCCCTAGTGGTATACAGTGGAAGGATGATGGGCGACAGACATAAGTTACATCAAGAAAAGTTCCAATTAGAAGTTACAAAAAAATGCTAGGGAGCACCAGAGAAGGTGCTTAAAGAGGCTGGGGAATCTCCATCCTTGGAGGTGTTCAAGACTCAAGTGAGCAGAGCCCCTGAGTTGGCCCAGCTTTGAGTAGGGGGTTGAACCATAAACTCTCACGAGGTCCTATTCCAGCCTAAATCATTGCATGGTCTTCTAAACCCCGGTTCATTCTCCCAACCATAGTTCTCAAAACTGGCTGTCTTCCAAGTGGGTAATCTGACTTTAGCTCACTGCAAGCAAGCAAGCTTACTAAAGGCATCCTTACTGCTGCCCAACATGTTAATGGAAAATTGTGGTAATTTTAACCAAAAATGGTGCCCTTTTTTAACAAAAGCTGGTGCCCTCTGCCCCTGACAATTGTTTCAGAGATCTGACAGATACCAGGAAACACTGAGGAATGTATGCTACATGGTAAGATTACAGCTGATATCTTTACATTGTTCAATTTAATTCAACAGAGCCATTTGCCAGACAATACGCTTGAATATCAGAAACATTTGTTTGACAGGGAAATCTTAAAGTAAGATTTTGTTAACAAAAATGGATCCTCTCCAGAGCCTTTTGCTGGGGAAAGGGAGTGGATTGGGGAAATAGAAACTTCGGTGTTCTTCAGCAAATGCTAGCTTTCAGGCAATCTGGATGTATTTATACATGTACCATCTGGGTTTAACACACAGACTTATTTTACCCCAGTGAGCACATTTGCTTTAAGGAGTTTGGGTTTCTCCCAAGGGGAGGTTTTTGGTTTAGCCACACATCTTTTTTGCCTGGCCAGATAGCAAGGATTTTTTTCCAAGGATGCTATTAACTATAATGGCACAAGTGTCTCTTTTTCCCTAAAATATACAAGGGCCAGTCATTTCTGAGGAATTCTTTCACCAAAGCACAAATTTTGCCTTTTATAGTTGGAGGGGTTTCAGTGATCAGAAGTTGTTCTTACTCTTTCGACATGCAGTCTAATACCCTGCTTTCTGTATTCTGTAGGCTGAGAATTAACGCTGTAGATTTCCCAGAATCTTCTGCTTCCTTTATTCCTGGCACTGGCATTAGTCTGTCAGTGGCACATGCTTCTGCTACAATCAGTGCAGACTGGAAAATGAATGCATGGCTGCTGTAAGTATTGTACAAAGAGATGCAGGTGGGAAGGAGTGGATGTGGGAGAAGGACTGCAAATGAGATTAAGAAATGTCTTTAGTAATTATTTTTCAGGTCAGATATGCTCTATAATTTAATACCAATTGATTGGAATAGACTTCTTAAGGAAACACATCCCCTGCCAACTAATGCTTTTTTGTTTGTTTGCTTTAAATTATTCTACCCCTCAGATTGTCTCTTTGGGAAATATCAAGTCAGACATCTGTTAGTATGCTCAGTTTTTCCAGACTGTATATTGCATGATATTACAGGAATATATTTAGGACCACAGAGGCCATGTTTTTTACTTTCATTGTACAGTGTAACTAGAAGGTTGACTTTATAGTTAATTATCTATTTGCTGCTATAATGTATATTCTCTTTCAAAGTGCTTCTATTAAAGGAAGGACACTGTCACAGTGCCAACCAGTTCAGAACTTTGGAAACTCCAGAGTTAAGGTCACTATGGAAAATTGACTTAGCTTCATGAGCCTGTGCAGTGTGAGGTTGTTTTTAGTGACATGACGGAATACTGATTTTTCCACTTCTTTACCTCAACATTTTTGTTCTAGAATTTTAATATAATATTCTAGATTTTCTTGTGCACAGGGAGAGGTCTAAGACTTCTGGGATATCAGAAAAGCTGACAAGGTGTTTATCTCTACAAGCTTGGGTTAATGGAGTAAATGGCAACAGCAGTAGGTGTTGCTCTGTTTGTGAGCCAGACGGTACAAGATGGATCACCAGGCTGCAAGTTTCACAGCATGTCCTGATTCAAAGGAGTATGGACATGCAGTTCTGCATTCAGTTTCAGTACTGGTGGCTGGAAATTGCTGTCACCGTGTCCCCAGCCTAGCTGTTGTTCCTTCTGATATACCAGTATTGTGAGGAAAAGGATACTGTGTTCAGCAGAGCAAATCAGCTGTTCCCAAACACGAAGCCACCTCTCTTGCTAGAGCATAAGGACCTGGGCACAATCTGGAGAGACCCCAGATGTGTAAAACTCTAAAGACTTCAAAGCAAAGACTCTAAAGTGAAGGAGGCAGGATGCTGGTGTGCAGGATTAGGTGAAGCAGATCATGGTGGAGGTGATCAGAGCCAGCTTTGGTGGAGTTTAGGGGGTGAAGGGATTTTCTTGCCTTAAGAAGGGCTGCTCTGTTCACTGTTAAGTTTTGTAAATGGTTGTATGTTTAGGCAGATCCAGAATATGCCCACTCCTCACCCCCTAGTTCTCTACATGTTGCTTACTGCATAGCAGACGAAGAGGAGCCAGATGAAAACGAGATTTAGAAGGGAGACTAGTAACCATTTACCCCTCCTGGGCTGTTTCCAGGATCAGTAAGATGGGTGTTACCACAGCTTTTTAATTGTGATAGTGTTATCCCTGTATTTCCAGCTCTCACTGTAGCCCTCCCCTCCACTGTCCCAGAGCACTCTGCCAGTTGTAAAATGTCCTGGCAGACTTTATGCTTCTGGAGGCATTGAGCTGAGACCTTGCCCCAGCGAATCAGGATTCCTCTTGAAGAAGAGCAGATAAAAGGATGCAGGAACAGAGGACCTAAGTAGCTGGGTTTCTCCCCATCTCCCGAGCAGCCCAGAAAGGGAGGGGGGCTGAGATCCTTTTGAAGTGGTCCCTGTCACTCAGGGATGAAAGTACAAAGTATCTCTGGAAATCATTTTATCCAGCCTTCTTGTCAAAACAGGGAAATCACCAGACTAGATCAGGTCAGCTGTCTAGTGATTTGTTTGTTCAAGGATGGTGATGACACAACCTCTCCAAGGCACCTGTTCCAGTGTTGCACAGCCCTCCTTGGGAAAATGTTTCTCCTAATGACTTGTGATATGGGGGTTTGGTTAGGGACTGGAAAATGAGGGTCTGAAGAGTGGAGCTTTCTCCAGATAGGCACTTAATGCATGTATATGGACTGAAAGTTGCATTTTTAAATGGTAGTGGTAGTAGGAGGGACTTTGTGACTGGCAGTACTACTTACTGCTTTGGTCAGAGGTAGTCTATGGTTTGGGGCTG
The DNA here is from genome assembly GCA_002631895.1 of Agapornis roseicollis. Lineage (NCBI taxonomy): Eukaryota > Metazoa > Chordata > Aves > Psittaciformes > Psittacidae > Agapornis > Agapornis roseicollis. The sequence continues at coordinate 14,754 of NDXB01008233.1, forward strand.
GGTTGAGATTAACCTTTTAAGATTACATCTTCTTTCCCCAGGACTTTTGCTTAGCTCGAAAAACAAAGAGGAAAGCAGAAAGACTCATGGTCTGAGCTTTATATCAGCATGGGCTCTTTCTCTGTAGTATTTAAGGGGTTACTGAAAATCATTACAGGAAAGAGGAACGTATAACAGTTGCAAAGGTGAGAACCACTGGGTTATATATTTATCAACAACCTGGCTTCTGGTGCTGCAGTTCTGAAGGCCTTCAGGGTAATCCGTTTGAAAGACTAGGATGTCTTGTGTTGCTGTGAAATTGTGACACTTTTACAAACTTGTCAAATCCTCCACAACACTGGAAAATTCACATCCTGGAAACTCACGCATATAATGTGGTTTTGGAATACCATGCATGTCCCTAATCTACTTTAATCCCTAGAAAACCCATTCTTCATTCTAGATGATAGAAGCAAGAAGTCCTTTCAAACTTGATTTATAGATATTTCTTACATTGTTCCCTTAAAGCAGATGTTTCCTTGACTGAGTTTGTTTCTTTTCTCCGAGCAGCAAAGACCAAGGAGGAATTACGGTGTCAATCTCAGGACTGTTCATTGCAGTTATCATCGAAGTGTTACAGGATAGCACAGGCCATTTGTCCATGTTGCTACACAATTGCCAGACGAGCATTAATAGTGTAAAAGTCAAGTTAACTGGTGAATCTAGGTAGGTAAATCAAGTTTTCAAATTACTTTGTGGGAAGTAGCAGGGTTTGCAGTATATTCAAATTCTTATTTTTAGGGATCCAGTTACAGAATGCAATTAATTATTGAAGGTGTATAAATAGATATTTAGAGGTCTGTTTTCAAAACTAGGATCCTTTGCTGAGCGTGTGAAGTGTGGTTAATCCACACTTCTTTGTGCATGTGCCAGCAAATGAGCTGACTAGACATACTGCATATGAAAACATGGCCTTTTGAGCATATTAAAGAGTACAAGTTTCCAAACGGAGGTTTGCCGGTATGAAGGTTGTCTAGGCTGGTTATGCCTTTTGACAAGCTGAGCTACAGTTTAAGAATAAAACTTTCAAAAGAGAATATGAAACAATGCTTGGAGTTCTCATTGTGTTTTTCTAGAAATCTATTTTTCTTACTCAAAATGTGGCCAAGTGAATGTTGTTTACCAAGATGCGAACATGAACATTCACAACTTCCCAGGTTTCCTTCTAAATAGCTCTTAAATAGAGACTGAGAAGCCCTAGCATTTATCTAAGACTCACAAATTAATAGGAATGGTCAACTGTTCACTCTACCAATATAACTGCAGTGGCTTTTCATTATTGTAAAGCACATTGATGGCTCAGTCTGCCAGATTTTATCTTTCAAGGATATCAATCCATGGTAAAAAGTCATTGTGTTAATTTCCTTTCCTCCAGCTGGATCTACAGCTTTCTATCTGGTTACCTTGAGAAGCCCATTCAAACCGAATTGAATAAAAATGTAAGTTTGCAAAGAAGGTTTCAGCTAGTGAAGGGAGGAGCTGGAAAAAAAAGGTCTTTCATTACTAACTTGTCTGTCTTTTCATATAGCTATGTCTAAATATCAGATACAAAATCCAGATGATGGATGCGCAGCTTAGAGAGCGTAAGGGTGAGTTGTTCAAAGTGCTCAAATTGTAGCCTTTTTTATTAGACACCAAACCTTCGCTGTGTTCACAGTACAAAAGAAAAGGCAAGAAAAATACTGCCATTGTTCTGTACCTATTCCATACCCTACTCTAGAAATCTCTTGCATGCATCTTATGTATAATATTCAGATTTCTTCTGTGCCTGTAGCAAGTCACCTGTAATTTTTCAGTCTGCTGTAGCTGACCTGAGTTATTTCCTTAGATTTTCAAGATGAACATTTTCATGCCGATCCTTTATGCTCTTGGTACTGTGAACATAAGAAAACCTGGACTCAGAAAAACTGAGTTGGCAGCAATCTGCTAAAGACCTCACAAATACCACATCCTGCACTGCAGTCCTGTAAGATCTTATAAACATAACACATTTTGTTTTGAACTAGGGTTCAATGAGATAACAAGATGGTGCAGGAAGACTATCACAGTAACCATGTTTCTCTTCCCACCAGTTACAATTCCTGTGTATTGCAAAGATGTGAAGACAATAGAAGTCCATGTCCAAAAACACAATTAAGATTTTCACTACTATAATAAATGCCACAGCTTTTCTTCTTTCTTTCTTTTTTTCCTTTTTATCTTTCGGATGGTTATGGTGAGGTTTTTTCCCAGTACTATTTGTTGGACAGGTTGGACAGGGAACTCTTAATGTCAGAGCTTAAAGCTTAACATTAGCTTTGCTAAAATGTTTGGTGGACTTGTTCAGATTTTAACAATGGGTAACAATTTTAACACCTGAGACAAATATGTCTCAGATGGTGACCATAGAAGTGAATCATGGTTTGTTAAGGCAACAGACCATCAAATACTGTACAGAGTTGCAAAAACCCGATGAAACCAGGGGAAAGGTAATTCTGGCAGGGGGAGATGGCGATCACCAACTCATAGACCACTTACCCAGGTATAGCACCTCCTCAAAAGATTCAGGAAGTGAAAACCTTAAAAACTGTAGTAAACACATATATTAATCTACATGGTATGTGAGTTAGTTTTAGCCATTCTGACTTTTCCGGAGGGAATACACTTTTTCCCTTATGTTTTTATTTTCAACTTCCTTTTCCCACCATTATTCTTCTTCAGATTCTTAACTTCTATCATGTCTTTTCCTTTAGCTAAATAACAACTGCTTGTGATGTGCTTTTGTAATAACAGATGTTTTGGTTTTATCCATCCTTCTAGTCTTAAACCAGATTGATGCCTTTGCACAAATAGACTATTCCCTAGTTAGTTCTCCTGCAGTCTTCAAGTCACACATGAACTTGGATTTGAAGGTAATTTTTCTTTAATACCATCATGCTTTCCGAGACTTTTTCAATTCTCTTTTGTGTTGATTCATTTTCTTTCACTACAGTCTTAGTCAGCCTCTCCAATATTTAATTAGAAAAGCAGTAAGACAGTTGGACATTTTGGTCAAGCGTTATTTTGGAAACCAGATACAATTATTCATTTAATAAATTAACTGCATTTGTTAAACAACCAAAGCTGTTTCAAAGCTGAAATCCTTCAGAGGTACTTTTATAAACAGCATAAAGATGTTCTTTCGATACATGGCTCTTCCACTTCAGCTTGGTCTTTGCCTGTTACTGGTGATACATAATCCATGATGGCTACCAATTTTATTGCAATCCAAAGCATTTGTTTTGAGATGACTGTCCTGGGTTCAGCAGTTGCAGTCAGTTTTTCTTCTCTTTAGTAGCTGTGTTTTGAC
>NDXB01008234.1:6850-20712 GCA_002631895.1 Agapornis roseicollis
TTTTTTTTTTTTTTTTTTTAATAAATCTAATATCTAGTATTTGGTATGTTTACATTTTAAGCTAATTTGATATTATATTAAAACCATAGTTTCTTTTGATGAATAACCATTTAAAACTGTGCAGATGTCAAAAAAGTACTCACTGTCATTTTAAAAAGACATTGCATAGATTCATATTGCAGTCAAAATTGCAATAATGAAGAAGTATAAACCTGAAGGATTTAGTTTTTGGTATGGTCAAATAGTGTCCTCTTTACAGGTGAAGAATACAAATATATCAAATTCATTATAAGGAGTGATCCTGTTTTTCTGGTTCTGTATTGCTCTATATGTCAGTATATGCAACCCCTTTATTACTGTCATTCAAGTTGATTGATAGAGTACCCCCTGGATTTGTGCCTGGATTTGTACCTGTGGAGGGATTCTAGTTCTATGGTCCCAGTCCAGCATGCCATTTAAGCCTGGGTTTTCAATGGATTTATTGGTAAACTTGGCATTAGCAACATACCTATGTTAAGTGATGAACTGATAGGAATGTGATAGCATTTTAATTCATGCTTTCGATATGTGCAAAGATATTTCTGTAATTTGAAAGACAAACATTTTTCTCTGCTTCCATTGACTTATGGGTAAATGGAACAGAGAAGACAACCACTGCAAATTGCATCATTAGGATAACATTGGGATAACATTGGGAACCATAACCATAGCCTGCGAAATTTAGAATTACATTATATTCTCCATTGCCTAGAATAATAGCATGGATTGCAGGATGTTATCCCCAGCACATGTACTTCAATGCATATGCATATTACATTTAGTTAACTAGCTATGCAAGAAATCTCTCTCACTCAACATTATCAGAGAAGATGATGATAACATTAAAAAATCATCACAAATACACCATGCTTTCAGCTAAAAATCTATTCAGCTATAATCTAGCAGCTATTCAACACAGCAGGTTTTTTTCATGAAATTGCTTTTCTTGGAGCTGTTCATCTACATATTAACTTCCATTTAAACTTGTTTAAATCCTGATACTTATTTGTGTTATTCTTATTAAGGTCTGGCCATCCTGCATAGTTTAACCTTAATAAAGTATCTTCTATTCAAATTAAGTGGTGAGTAGTATAAATATTGTCCTTATAAGCTTTAAAATGTTTAGAATTTTAACTGATAAACCCCAAACCATTATTTTAAATATTTTATCCTTGTTTCTGGGCATTTTAATTTTATGACATATTAAATTCATACCAGGTATATTCCTATAATAGAATGTTAGAAAATATAATGTTAGCCTCTACTATTTCTGTTTTAAAGGAATTCAACCAGCATAGTTCATAGGAGAAAATGGTAAGCTGAATTTTACTCTCATGAACTGAATAGGGCTGAATTAAATACAGTAAAAAACTAGTATACAGTAAACCTACTTCACATGTAACTTGTCATAAACTGGAAGATATAATAAGTTCATATTCACTTTATGTTTTCTCTGTGTTGAAAGGGAGTGCACGATGAACTTGTTCTATTCATCTGTTTACCTGGTATATACCGAAGAACTGTTTATGCAGGATGAGATTCTGAGTACCACAGACATAACACTGTGCAATGGAAGTATGGATAACTAAGGTAGGATCAGCAAAAAGGTAGCAAAAAAACTGGTATATCTTGTCTTAGGTTTTGTCACACATAAATGATGTGAGTATCTACTATGTAACCTACATTGCACTGCATTTTTCTGATTATTAGAATGTTTCAAAGAATAAAAGTCTTAAAACCACCTTCTTTATTCACTCTGCACTGGGCTTCTTGTCTAGATTCAAATTCTCAAAACATCATTCAATAAAATAAGTCTATTTTTAAAGACAATGTCCTCTGGAAGTCAACTAGACATTAATAAATTTTTTGGACTTGATGATCTTAGAGGTCCCTTCCAACCTAGTGATTCTGTGTGTGTGTGAAATTTTTGTCTTTTTTTTTTTTTTTTTTTTTTTTTTTTTTTTTTTTTTTTTTTTTTTTTTTTTTTTTTTTTTTTTTTTTTTTTTTTTTTTTTTTTTTTTTTTTTTTCAGAAGAGTTACTTTCCACAGAAATTGTCTTTTTCAAAATTTTAGATTGAATATTGGCCAGATTTTGTCATCGAGCACATAGACATTGATTGACGTCATGAAGAGCACGTGAAGGTCTTTGCTTCCCTCTAGTGACTGCTCCAGGAACAGATTTAACTGAATTCATTCATGTTGCTCAATTATGGCACAGAAATTCAGTATAAGGTCAATTATATGTAAAGATACCTATGAGGTCAGATACTGATACAGTATTAAAGGTGTATTGTTGTGATAGTGCTTAATCAAATATGGTAGACCTAAGCTGGACATGTGTTTGATTGGTTTTGATGGAGTTTTACAGTTTTATCAGGCAGAGACACAAATTCAGAGCTGACAATTCAAGAACTGGGGATGACTTCTACCATATATTTCAAAACACTTTTCCATTTATTTTAAGGTCATTTTGCAATATAAACACTGTTCTTGTAGAAAGACAGACCAGACTTCTCATCAGAGAGAACAGTTATTAATTCAGGAGACTTCATTCAGATTTCATGCATTTGGAAGTAAAGTCAAGCAACCATATAAATTGAAAATGCTTGTACTTTATTCTAGTCATCATATTACTAAAAGTAGGTATATTTATACCAGCTGCAGTTCTGTGTTTTTTGCAATGACTGCAAGTAAGTTTGAAAGTAACATATGCATATCTGAACAAAACAAAATGTTTTACTTATAAACCATTTATATACATAATCTGTGCCCCTATTGTCAAAGGAACAGGAAAAAAATAGCAGAAGAGTGCTTTCCAAAGCTCCTGCTTACATGGATAAGCAATATTTCCCAGATCTTTCATCTTCTTTGGTGATGCAAGTAAATTTCTTTTTTTGCTTAAAGATATCATAATACAAGGACCTCTAGTGCTGGTGCGCTCCTTCTGTTGGATAAACAGCTAAATTCTCCAGGATGGGCAACAGTCATCAGAATGAATGAGAGTAAGGCTATTTAAGCTTTAGAGATCTGCATTATGGCAGGGAAATTATGCTGGCTTTGAGAACAGCTAGAGAGCATTCTCAAATAGGACTCAGGGGTTTGGAACTTTACTGGGGTTTGATAAGTGATCATGGACAAACAGCTTTGCTTTCATTATGCCCTTGTTTCCCCTGTCTGTAAACCAGGCAGGACATTACAAATCTCTGTGTTAAATTGTTTTTAAATTTACAGGTGCAACACACTTTCTAGAGTTACATGATATAAATGAGAAAGGGTGATGAACTTCGCAGTTGTAATTATGCTATATTGTACTTTTGGAAGTTGTATTTGATTTAGCAAACAATATTTTTCTGTACAAGAGTGAGCAAGTCCAGCACCATGCTGGATTCAGAGATCCCATTTGCTGTATTTCTTGGTGAGTTATTATTAGGGAAAAAAATAATCACATTTTATTTGACTTAGCAACATCCATGATTTTTTTCTGGAAACATCTATACAAAACAAAATTATGACCAATTTGTTTTCTGTTTTAAAGTTTATTCAGACTGCTTGATTATCTTCTGCCCTCACTATTTACTAAAAAAAATCTGTCAGAAATCCAATTCAAATCTTTAAATTTGATTAGAAAGATACAACCACTAGTTCTTTTTATTCATGTTTCAGAATTGTAATTGCCTGATATTACAAGTAACCACTATTTTTAGTTTCTGAAAAATCTACATTTACATAAAGGCAATAAATAGCGATTCAGTTCTCAACAAATGGAGTTGATTAATCACCCAGTAAAAATTAAAAAGAAAGCAAACTTATTAGCGAAAATTAATTTGATTTCCTTTTTTTTCCTATAAATCTCACCAGGCCATGTAAGCTCTGTTCATGGCTGTGTAGGTGTTACTGAAGAGCAGTGTTATAAAAAAGACCTAAATTATGAATTCCTCCCATATGTAATGATTCATTTTGTGTATGACTTAAGAAAATTTTAGTCTGACTCTTTTTCAACATAAAGGCACTCCATTTTATACTGTACAATACCTACATATTTCAGAACTAAGTATTCCAGCACTAGAGTATAATCATAGCAGTTTGTAAATGTAAAAATGTTTAAATTTAGATCTTTCACCGCTTGAGAAGTGGATTGCCACTTGATCTGATCTGATGATCAAAGGTCAAAGCCTTTCTCAATGTTTTCTAAGGAATTTGAATCAGATTTTTCATTCTGTATTGTTTAAATGAAAAAGAATATGATTCTGTAGAGTCTGTCAATTATTTATGCAAGATGACCAGGAACAGATTAAGTAGTGTGGTACTGCACATGTTCTATTATGGAAAGTTCATCATAAATGTAGGTATTGCAGGAGATACTTATCTTTTGTATAAGTTCATTAATGTTAATTCTTCAATTAATTTCACAAACATAAGCCTAGAATCTAGCATGAAAAGAAAATTTTCTGCCTTAAATATGAAAGAAGCAAAGTCTGACTGAAAAGCTGCACCAACAAGTCTGACTTAAGTCTAGAAGCAAAGCTTCAGCTGCCATATCTTACCAAACTATATCTACATTAATTACTCTTTAATTACTTATAGAAAAATTTATTTCCTCCATATCAGCCTGGTTACCAAAAAAAATAAAAAAAAAATAAAAAGGACATTTTGCTAATATGCATGTAAGCTTAAATCCTAAAGCTGACTCACAGTCTGCCTTATAGGCACATCTGTGAGAATATCACAGTTAACTGGTAGTCTCTTTATTTGCTTTGAACAAATTCTTTTATGGACAATTTCTCCACAACTGTATCCAGGGATGATGGGACAAAAATAATTAAAAGCTCTAGGGGATAATTAAAAACAGTAATTGCAAGCTTTTTTTAATCTTCTTTTTAATGGTGTGTGTTATACTATGTCTGGAGTGAAATCCTGAAGTTATATAAGTGTATATACAATTTCTCATTTCTGATATACAGGTAGTCTTATTTTCACATAGCTTCAGGGTAGAAAATCTAAACCACTGCCAGTGTAAACTTATATGGCAATGGGAAAAAAAAAAAAAATGTAAAATACACCTGCCACTTACCATGAGCTAAAACTGAATCAGGTCAAAATCCTTGCAATATTAAAAATTCCAGCTAATTGCAATGCACTTCTGCCACCTGTGCATTCAGCAGGCGCAAACTCAGGCTCAGAGTACACATACAGGCAAGTACAACACCATCATACAGTTATGACATCCTTCTGCAGCAGCTGGCAGAAAAAAGCCCCAGAATACTAAAGCCCTTTCTTTACCCAGTGCTGTGAGATTTCATGTTGCACCATGGACAGCTGTGGAGCACACCAGCAGCACCTGACACTGTCCTGTGGAGAGCACGTGTGCCTACATTACGTTCAATGCATGCAGCATGTGCATTGTTTTGCTAATTAGATGGTAACTCTAGTAATTCCAATGTGAGAAATCACCTTCTTGCCACCATGTCTACCCATCTTCCACACCCTCATCATGATGGAGCTAGCCAAGGGCTGCATATGAGGGTGGTACTCGCAATGCTCAGTGGCACCAGCTTCCAGCCTCTTACTGTATTTTGAACCTGGTTCAAGAGTCCAGGGGCTTTGTTCTCTAAGACAAGGGACTAGTTTTGTCAGGCCAAACGTTCATGGATCCTAGAGCTCCATACAGACTGTATGCTGTAGCACCTATCAGAGGTACAACCATCAAAAAAGCAACAAAGTTCAATAAAACTGTTCAGACAGCCTACAAAACTGCTACAGTAAATGACATTTTTAAAATGGAAATGTATGCATGCATATAAGCATTTTTTGATCCCCCGGGCTTACACAGCTTTGCCCAGACTTACATAAAGCAAAACAGTGCTAGGAAAAGACACCGATAGTGATATGGCTAAGATTGAAGTGTGGCATAGTGACAAACACATGGAAAAAGTGGCAAAATTAAACACAGAGGTGCTGGGAATCAGCTCCCCAACCCATGAATATTTTCCTAAATAATATAGCAGAGTTCTGGCAGGACAAGCTGTGAGTAACACGCTCCAGCAGACCCTACAGCTCAGTGGGCATGGGCTGTGCCTGTGAGGCTGAAAAGTGTGTGTCAAACTCTTTAACTTCTGTAATGAAAAAATTAAAGGGCTGGTCCTTGAAATCCCCAAATAAGTGATCTAACCCTTGGATTAATTTCTGATTGAGACTGTTTTTCCTGTCTTCCTCTGCCTTATTTTTTTCCTTTCCAGAAAGGTAGGAGAAGTTTCATTTCCTCTTAAAATCTTTAAAATCACTTCTATGGGGTGGGAAAGTCAGCCCTAGTACTTGACTGACTTCTTTCTCTTTGTGGACTGAGACACTGGAAGTAATGTATCACAATCAATCCCTGACAGCAGGGATAGTTTGTTTGTGCCAGACAACACAAAGCAGAAAAGATACAACTCTTTCTTGAGTTTCTGTTTTGTTCACTTAAGGAACCAAATTATTTCTCCTCAGAATGTCAATTAAAAATATTCCATGTATTTTCCCATGCACTGAACTGAGGGGGAAAATATCATCTCTTACACACCTGTTGTGGTTTAAGCCCAGACTGTAAATCAGCCATGCAGCCTTCTCGCTCACTCCCCCCCTTTCTTTCCCGCCTCCTGCTCCCACAGGGACAGGGAAGAGAATTGAAAGAATGCAACTCCCACGGGTTGAGATAAGAACAGTCCAGTAACTAAGGTATAACACAAACCACTGCTGCTACCACCAATAATAATAATGATAAGGGAAATAACAAGGGAAGAGAATACAATACCACCTGTCAATACCCAGCCTGACCGAGCAGTGAACCAGCCCTTCCGGGTAACCCTCAGTTATATCCTGGGCATGACGTGCTGTGGTATGGGATACTTCTTTGGCTAGTTTGGGTTAAGTTTCCTGTCTCTGCTTCCTGCTGGCTTCCCCTCCTCCCTGGCAAAGCATGAGACTCAGAAAGTCCTTGGTCAGACTAAACATTTAAACAGTAACAGAAAACATCGGTGTTATCAATGCTGTTCCCAGGCTGAAAGTCAAAAACACAGCACTGCACCAGGTACTAAGAAGGAGAAAAAATGGTTGCTACTGCTGAATCCAGGACAATACCATTGATGCTACCTGTTTCATGTAGGGAAGCTAGAAATATCAAAGGAAACACCAGAACTCAAAATCAGCCTGGCTTAAATCAACACAGGCAGAGGTGCTTTATATTTTGCTAGAATAAAATGCTGAATTATTGGACTTGACTTTGCTTTTTAGAATACATGAGATAATACTTTATTCTTTAGTTGCACTGTCTCAATATTGTACACACCTTTCACTAGCTGGCTATGGAGTGGTCACAAGCCTGCCTGCTTGATGAATGTAAAACCTTATACATTATCATCACAAGGAAGAATCACCAAATCTTATAGAAAGAATGGATTAAAACTACTTTTGCCAAAGTTGCGATGATCAAATTGTCACACATAGCAATTACAGAAAGATAAGCTTGATGATCTGGTGTGACTGAACAGCTCACAGATCCAGAACTTTCTTCCAGGATGGATGACAGGGAACCATAATTACTGATCAGTCTCCTGAGAAGCATGCCCAAAACCCAGGGAGACAAAGCTTCCCCTGCTGTTAGAGAAGTATTAAACTGACAAGATCAGTGGAGGAAGTATCATTTACCAAATGTGAACTTGGAATGCATGCAGATAAAGACGTGGGAGAAGTGACTAAAAAAGTGGCAAAAACCTTTAGAGTTTACTGCTGGCTGCTTGCCAATGATAAAAGCAAGCACAGTTTTCATCTGAAAACCACTTAATTTAAAACAACCATCTCAGCAGAGACTACTGATTAGTTAAGCACCTTCAACTAAAGCATACTACTTTTTGTTGAGTTCGTTCCAAAATGCCTGCTAAATCCTGGTTATGCAAAAATTACCGAGTTTAGAAGGAGAGCTCTGTAGGATTTGCTATGTGGATGAGGCTATTAATCCATCAACTCCAGTTGCCTGCTGCTGAGAGTGGCTAATTCCTGACACTTAGAAAAAAGTGGAAAATATAAAAGAAAGACAAGCCACCACCAAGGACCCAACATCACCATTGGCACCTAGCCAACTACATAATTAAGATTTATAAATAACAGGACCCTATTCAGCATTATAGAGCTTTCATGATAATTTAAAACTCACAGTGCCAGAATACAAATTCTGAACTATACCTGAGTAAATACATGTAAAACACTCCAAAACAAAAAGAAACCGTATTACAAAGATAAAATTATGAATTAACTAATGCTGCCACAGCTAACATTATGGACTTTTTCCAAAAGGATGGAGTAAAAATCCCAGAATTTTGCTCATCTTTAAACACTCAGGTAAGAGATAATGTAACATTCTTATAAGATAAACCACCTACATTTGTAAAACAAATGACAATGGTGTCCATGCAGACCTTACTGATACATCATATCTTACTGTGAGTATTTGATGGCTCATAGCACTTTTCAAAATACTTAACACTCCATGTATACCCCCAATCCTCAAATATTAACCTCTTCAATAGCTAGTATGGCTATAAAAGGTATCCTTTAGAGTATAAAAGCTGTTTCTCCCTATAAACCTCAGGCTATTTTATGTAAGCTTGATGTAAATGTTAGATGTTTCAAAAATTAATTTTTCCATCCAGATTCTGAAGCACGCTGAAACCACTACTTACATGTAGCACTAAACTTCTCTATAAACAATATTAAACAATTTATGCAAAACAAGTTGCGAGCTCAAAATACATATGTTGTAAATCCAGGATACCTGCATAAAATCTTTTAATTGCATTGTTAAATCCACTGCATGCTGGGCTTTTTGGGTTTGTTTTTGTTTCTTTGTGTTTTTTTTTTGTTTGTTTTATTTTTTGGGGGTTGTTTTTTTTTGTTTGGGTTTTTTTTGTGCTAGTCTAGTTCTGTGCAAATATGCCTATGATATTCTGGACTGGAGCAGTGAGATCAGATCATGTGCTCTAAATACACAGTGCTTAAAGTACTGCATGGAAAAAAAGGTAAATAAAGCACTGTACTACTTCTGTGTAAGCAGAACATTGTGAAGAGGAAACATAGAACATATTCCAAATGTTTTGCATTCCATGTGCACATAATAACACATAATATCAAATCTTTCACATACTTTATCCCACACACTTTACAGAAATGAAATGTTATGATGTTGCTTGCAAATAACTGCATTATGATTCTTTCATAGAGGTATAAACCACGGCACTACTTGTATTTGGAGTGATTTCTAGTATCATGTACAAAGTTTCTCATTTCTGCACTACAGTGTTGTTTCTCAGACATCAGTGTATCGGTATAAATCCAGGCTCAAGTCTAAAAGCACTCAGTCAATCACAGACACAGAATTTTTAACACTGTAGATGAGTCTGTAGAACAAGACATACATACTATTCCTGGAGAAGATGAATTTGTCACCATCTTAAAAAAAGTAATACGGCAACCACATAGGGATACTTCTTGAAACACTTAATCTGTATTTAGGCAAAGTTCACCTTGACTTTAATGGGACATTTACTGTGAAAGATTAATGCAGCGAATTACAACTTCATAAATGTGGAATTCTTTTCAAACCACACTGATTTTACTGCTTTATTTCTTCCCAGCATTATTTTCTGTTTTGCTACTGAAGGCACACATACGGAAAAAGAAGTAGCAGAAGACTGTTAGCAAGCTTTCACTGTTTAGTATACAGCTAATATGTTACTAAACTAAAATGAAAATTTGCACAAACTAAAATGAAGGTTGCTCTGGGTATCACACTTGAAAATGGTATTTCTCCCTGCAGTAACAGAAATGGAAGCCTTCCTTAGCTATCTATCTGATAATTTATCCACTTGCTTGTTGCCCAGCAACTCCCATCAAGGAACTACAGTTCTTAGACATTCTCATTTTAATCTTGAGAAAGATTAAAAGTACTATGTGTGCAATCTCTTTCTGATCAGATATTGTATTATTTCAATTTACATCTCTGCAGAAAGGAAGCCCAGTGACTGGAGAATCCAGTATTTTCACTCTATGAAAGGTTCATTTTCCCTGCACTTGTACCAAACCATTTCCTAGCCAACTACTTAAACATTGTTAGGTACTCTGTAATATTTGAGCCATAGCAAATAAAAGCACTTACGTTCTTGAATCATCCCACAGCACACAGTAAGGGTTCAATGTGCCCTAAGAAAAAAACAAATAAAACCTATTAGTTACTGGTATACAAAAAAAACATGCCATGATTGACCTCAGCATTTACCTAGGTCTCCTCCTACACAATAACACATATACTCTAATGAATTGATACCACTGAAATTGCAAAAGCTGAAGTTTAATTCTCAGGGAGTATTTAAAAAGCACTTGAAAAATGCAGAGTGTTTGTTGTATTCTCTATCTTAGAAAAGGTAGGCATAAAAATGTCTATTTGGTATATCCTAGGAAAACAGGAATATGAGATAAGAGTTAATCTGTTAAGAGACTAGACTTGACTAAACATTTCTGGGTATGTTCAGAAGCAAAACTTTAGGCCCCTCTGGAGCTTGGATGTCAAAACCAGTTATGCCTTTAAAAAATTTGATTATATGTTGGAAAAATATCTGGAAGCTGGGATTTAAGATGACCTCACATTCAATACACAAGACCTTCTGTCAATTAGGTTCTAAATCAGCAGAGATTTATGCTTAAATTTATTTTTTGTGTTGACCTTTACAATCCCAGCTCCAACCTCTTCAAAATCAGTTGAAGATTTCTGATTTGATTTAAAACAGGATGGGAATCTAAGTTTATTGCACATCATTAAACTGTAGGTAATGTTTTGGGAAATTGAAATGTCCTTATTATTACTCATTATTTATTACTCATTATTTATCTTGCTGCCTGGGAAAAGTTGTGACAAAATTAAAATTCAGGTTTTATTCCTAATCTTGTAAATCTTTGTTTACTAAAACTCAGATTGACTTGAAAGTGCTTGTCTGGCTAAAACCTGCAAAACTGTATTCCCATTCAACATAGATATTGGGTATTTCCTGAAGTCAGAACTATATAAACAAAGTAGATGCAAAGTAGAGAATAAAAATATATTTTTAATAAAATCATATGTGATTTGAAGAAACAGGTGGAATACACTATTTTCTTAAGTCAATGTTAATGTAGTTCATGAACAGTGTTGGTACAGTAGATAGCTTCATATAAACAAAACATAACTTGGTATTTTATTCTAAAAAATGTTTTATTTATAGAAAACATATGGCAACCTGTGAAGTAAAATGTTATTAAATATTTAAATTCTTCCATCCACCTTTTTTGTCAAAGATAGAAAAGGTCCTTCTGAAAATGCTTGTGAGAGATGTATTTAGGGAAATTTTCACCCTGTACTTCAATATTTTGCTGACTGCATTGAATTTTATGAGTAGACTATAAATATTTAAAACCAAAATATACTTATGGCACTTTATATTAACGTAGCTCTGTACAAACATAAATAAAGGATGTTCCATGCCCTGAAGTATTTATAATATAAAGAACAGGAAGAGGAAGAAGGGGTAGGACAAAGTATTGGATACCAGGCACACTGAGTTTCTGAGACCAAGTCCTGCATCCTTAGCCAAAAGCTTTGATATACACTGATAGAACAGCATATACACAGATAAAAATTAAGAACAATGGAATAACGGTGCAGAATCAGCCTTTTTAAAAATGTATTTTTATAAAAAGTATTAGTTTGTATCCTAAGACTGGTTGAAGAAATTCTACTTGCAATCTGGTATAGTTATATGCATATTAAAAAAGTATTCCTATAGATGAATTGTGATAAGACATTGCATATCTGAGATCCAAGACCTGCTTTTCCTATCAGCAGCAGGTATTAAGCAGTTTATGCTTGCTATTTCTACAGTGCAAATGGAAAGAACACAAAAACACTTTCACAAATAATGTCCATTATAAGTAAATCTGCAAAACAGAGGGAAATAAAAGCTTTTGCAAAGCTGAAACACAGTAAGACTGAAGCTGTCAGATCATGTTTCACTCTCCTTGAAATGTATACAAGTGAAAAAAAATCACAGCTCTTGCCATTTAACTACCTAGCTGCAGCTAAGGAAGCAGCTACTGTGCTCATTAATGTTTACGACTTTTGCAGTATTGACTTATTCATTACAGTACAGGACTTGGATATCTCAAAAATAGACATATGTGTGTGAGTGTATATATCTCTGTCTGGCATAACAAGCTGAACTTTTGAGATGCTATTGGCAACTTTGACAGCTATGCAGCACAGTGCCACTTCTGTTTTGAAGCCAAGGTTTTGAGTCTCATGGAAAGCTTGATGTCTGATGTTACTGCTGGCTCGTTAGTTAAGTGTCCCTGAAGCAAACTTCTGTGCTGTCAGAAGGTGAGAGTTCATAGTCTGTCTGGAACAAGTAGGATTTTATTGAATTTTTAAAAGATTACTTTGGTGTCTCTTTAATCAAACTACCGGGAAAATGTGATCACATTCATCAACATGTTCACAGTGCATAAGACCAAATATCATCTTCTCTAAATATTGCATTGCAACTCACATTCTCATTGTAGTCAACTGTGTTAATTAATCCGCAAATCCAAATACCATTCTGTATTCCAAACAGTACTGTAATTGTCATTTACATTTCAGCCAAAAAAGAATTCTCTGGTTTTATTAATAAATGGGATATTTTTGTAAAATGAAACAATGATGATACATTTTGAATGAATTAATATTTTAAGGCTAATTTGATTTTAACATATTAACTCTTATTAAATGTCCATCTTTTTTCATAATCTCTTATCTACTTAGTGGATGGGAAGGTAAAAGAACAAATAGGTGGGTATACTCCTACACATGAACAGGCATACTTTACAAGTTGCTTAAAAAATTAGTCATTAAATCAATTTGGAAACAGTTTCCAAACAAGCAAATTAACAACATTTCAGTAACAAAGGTTTGAAAAGAACAAAAGTAACATCAAGAGCCACTGAAAAAAAAACCCATCCAAGCAACACCCCCAATAACCAGATGAAAGAGAATGTTTGTATCTCCTGTTTAGCAATTAATCTACATAATTGACATCATGATTAATCTGCGAGCCATTCATATGCAATGTTCAAATGCTAAAGACACATTAATACTAGTATGTATTTCTGAATGTGACTATAAGGCTTGTTCTATAGTAATAAATTCTTGTTTTCAGCTGAGAAAATTATCGTAGAAAATTATCATAGAATGGTTTGGGCTGGAAGGGACCTTCAAGATCCTCTAGTTCCAATCTCCCTGCAATGGGCAAGGACACCCTCCACTAGACCTTGTTGCGTTAAGATTCCATCCAACCTGGCCTTGAACACTTCCATGAATGGGGCTGCTAGGGGTTCTCTGGGCAGCTTGTGTCAGTGCCTCGCCAGCCTCATAGCAAAGAAGAAAGTATGAAAGCAAAGAGCACTCAAACCTACAAAATAATATTTTTATGCATCTGGAGCCTTAGTTCTTAAAACCAAACTTGCATTATGGAGGCTAAGATTTGAATATAAAAATCACGGAACATTGAAAGATATTAAAATTTTAAAACTCATTTCCATTCTCAGATTTTCTAGATCAATATGTGCCAATCCAACTCTTACATCCAGGCTGGTCAAGATCCTATATAAATGTACTATGTATATAAATGCAATGTAAGGACAGGAAATTTGTTCCAAGTACTTGATGCTTTTTGGGATTAAATTATAGGACAAAAATTGAGCCAAATGAAAAAAAAAAAAAAAAAAAACCC
>NDXB01008241.1:0-23456 GCA_002631895.1 Agapornis roseicollis
ACGCTTTGCACAAGTCCAGGTAGATGACATCAACTGCTCTACCCCTGTCCATCAGTTCCGTTGTTCCATCATAGAAGGACACCAAATTGGTCAGATAGGATTTCCCCTTAGTGAAGCCATGCTGGCTGTCACCAAGCACCTTGTTGTTTTAATTCCAGGAGGATCTGCTCCAACATCTTGCCAGGCACAGAGGTGAGACTGACTGGTCTGTAGTTCCCCAGGTCATCCATTTTCCCCTTCTTGAAAATAGGGGTTATATTTCCCTTTTTCCAGTAATGAGAGCAGTATTTAGTTACAGCACTGCATGAGATAGGTACTGGGTAAAAGACCACAGTCAGTGTTACATTCATCTTGTCCAGGACAGGTCCAGCTGAAGCTTGACCCATCTGGTACCTGAGCCTGTGTAATCCTTGCTCATGCACCTCCAGGTCTGATCACATTACAAAGCACAGATATAAGCACAGACAGCTGTATACCCAGGCAAGCCTGGAGACAGCTGAGCTGCTATACGACCTCTTAGGTACTCTCCTTCAATTATCCCATATTTAACAGAAAACCACAATGCTCTTGTCCATCTGAGCAGCACCTAAACCTTTCTGCCTGCCGCCCCTGTTCAACTCTTCATTCTCAAAATAATTTGTTGCAGAGTCTGTTCCCTTCATTACAACTGAAGCATACAAAATAATCCTTGACCAAAGCAGACTTAGCCCTATTATACTGATAGCAAGAATTTGGTCTCCATGATGAAATCAGTATCTTCTACTACACATTTAGTTGCAGTTCACTTGTTACTTAGAAAAGCTAAAACAAAAAAAAAAACAAAACCAAAAACAAAAACAAAACAAACCCACAAAAAAAAAAGGGAAAAAAATAGGAACATTATAACATAAAAGCAGGAATAAAAATATCACCTAAAAAATAAAAGCATTTATAAACAGGAAGAGCAGACTGTTGTATTTCTAGACATTTGAAACACATTTCGAAATTTCAGTCTATGGATATCTCCTCACCACACATATTAAACTACCTGGTAGGAGACATTGCTGGAAAGATCAAAACCACAAAATGCCTATTTTTAATAATTTGAGAGAAGTACAACAGCTTCACATAACATTTGATAGGAGAACAGAGGAAAGCAAGGGACAAAGTTTTCCTAAATTAATTTCCATTTTCACTCTTAGCTATTGCTGTCTTTGATTGCCACAGATCATTAACAAGTTCTAAGACCAAATGAAAGGCAGTCAAAAATAAAATGAGAAAAAAACAGCCCTGCGGTTAAACTTGAAATGACAAAAATGCACATATTCTTAACCAGATGGTTTTCCCTCTGAGTTATAAGCTTTTCTAATATTAAATCATTACTTCACATAATAAGTATTACTGCTCTCTTGCTTGCACATGTTTTTAAATTCAAAGAAAACCTAACTGTTGCATCACTTGCAGCAGAGACTTTCAAGAAATGTTAAGAATCAGGACATTAGTCCCTTCCATGTCAACCTGTTTATTGACCAGAAGCACAGAGTTGAAAAAAACCATCAACTGTGCCACGGCTCACGTGTACTCAATGAAATCAAATATTTGTCAAGATAATTCGCTTTGGCTGGGACAGAGATAAAGTAAACCAGGCAGGATTATGAAAAAGGCAAAATGCCACCATTTCGCCAAGAGAAGATGTCAAATTATGGAGCTGTAGCCTAGACAAAATGTCTCATTAGCCAGTCAATGGGTAAGGATTCAGACTACCCTCTTAAAAGCCTCTGGGTATGACATAAACCTGAAGTAAGAGCAGATTAGCAGATGGAAAAATCCTGGCTGCAGTAACTTCCTTCCTTTCTGGATGTGCAGACTTAACCTCTGCTTATGCAGACGTTAACACCATAGCTTGCCTCCACCCAACTTTAGGCACTCGAAATACCCATTGCAGTTATTAGTGAAAGGCAAATATAACTCATGCTAGATAAGACTTTTACAAAGATACCATGCACCAATAACCACAGTTAAGAGCTCAGTTGCTAAAGGGCCCTTTTAGAGATCTTCAGCAGAATGACTCCAACCTTTAGCAGACTGAACCATCATCCCCAGCAACTATGTTCCCACCTCAAGATCCTTATTTTGGGTGTCTAAAATAAACCCATGCGAATCCAGCTCTAAGAGCACTAGTTTGAAGCATGAATAAAACCAAAACTGGTGCCCATACATCCCTCCAAATTTACCTGTTTTCAGGTAAATTTCAGACACTCTTTAAAATGCTGCCAACCAGACCAGCAATATAAAACCAGACAGTTACCAATACTACTTAACAGTCCACAGGTAAGCTTAGTTAACATCTGTGACTTGATTTCTTTCACAACAGAGACAGGACATCAGCCCTCATCAAAATGCCATATGGTGGTGCAAACCTATGTGTACTGTCCTTCTGAGATCCAGTTTCTCAGAAACAGAGGAGCACAAATGTTTGGCTTTCTAATTCATAGCAAAGAATTATTTTATGAAACATTTCAGTAAATGAGGGTAGCATATCAAATAACGTTTCTAAAACCTACAGGAGCAAGTTGCTATGTATTTTTCAGCAATAATTAACTGACCATCAACTTTGCAAATGCCACTTATTTTCTTTCATATGAGAAATGTTTTATCTCTTTTTCCAATATACAACAGCCTAGCAGAACGCAACTGCAAACAGCTTTCCGGATCATTGTCCTTGGACTCAAATACATGCTGTATTAATGTTCTTTTCCCCAGTGTTAAATGTTTTTGATAGCTAAGAGAAAGGCTCCATAGTGTAAAAGCTACGTGCTAGATGAGGGCATCCCACTGTGGGCTGTATTTGGCACTTTTTTCACATAATGTGAAAGCATGACACCCATTAGTATAATTGGGATTTACAAGCCTGCACAATGAAGCAAAACGTATAAAGGACCCAAGAGAGTGAACACAAGCTATCCTCAGCTGGGGTAAATCTGACACATAAGCCATAATGCTGCTACTAGAGCGTTTCTGGCCTTCATGAAAAACAACATTCTTAGTATTGTTTGGTATTCATAGAGTTCATCTGTTTTGTGCTTTTATCTTAACTAGTTTTTAAAAATAAAAGTGAAATCCCAAAACAAACAATGTCATCCTAAAACATGACACAGCGATGCATTAATTTTATATACATATATATATTTATATAGTTGAAAAGGAAAAATTGATATAGTAAAACCTGCAGGGACATAGATGTGCAGGTCATAATTTCCTCAGCTTCCTTGTAAGGTTTTTTAACGAATCAACTATATGTGGATGAACAGTTTAAAAAACTTGTGAAAGCATTTGTGTCTACTTCTTTTTAATGCTGTTCAAACTGCAATCAAAACCTGTAAATCTGTTAAATCTAAGCTGAGGTCCTGCTTCTGTCCATTAGAACCTGGCTTCTCTCATGTCCAAACTGAGTTCAATCACAATGGCTTCTGTGGCTGAAAAGCTGCTCACATACAGCTATGCTATCTTAATTCATGCTGTCCTTGCAATCTCATCCTAGTGAACTGTACCTACCATGTGTCCTTTTATAGTCATGATCCAGTCATGCTACCTGACTCAAAAGCAAGGACTACGATTTACAAGTTTCCTCTAGGAGTATCCTCTAGCAAAATGAACAGATGGCCAGGTCAGGAGAAAGGAAGAATTAAAGAATTCTGTTGTGGAAGACATCTACCTTGTCTACATCCCTCAGACCATGATCACAAAGACAGTGGGAAATTCAGATACAAATACAACTTCTGGTCTCTTATTAAATGGAGAACTGTTGACACATCAAAGACATCTACAAAAGAAAAGAAAAAACAAACAAACAAACCAACCCGCCCAGAATTACCAAAGTGTTCTTGCTTTGTACATGAAAGCAAATTCATGCAATGTAGTCATTTTTAGGGTCAGCAGGTTCTGTATGTATTCAAGAACTGTAAAATGGAAGATCAGAGTTGTGCAGGAACTTCATGGTCTTGTTCAATGTATTTTGGAACAAGAGGAACTGCTGTGGTTTAAATCCAGCCACGTAGCTTGCTCACTCACCCACTTTCTTGCCCTCCCCCTACTCCTGGAGGGATGGGGAGGAGAATCAAAAGAATGCAACTCCCACAGGTTAAGATAAGAACAGTTTAGTAACTAAGGTATAACACAAATCACTGCTGCTACCACCAATAACAATAAGGGAAATAACATTTCCCCATAAGGGAAATAACAAGGGACGGGAATACAGCATCTCATCACCCGCCAACAGATAACTCACCACACCCTGCCCGACTAAGCACCGACCGATTCCTCCTCCAACCCCCCAGAGCACTCGCCCTTCTGGGTAACTCTCCGTTACATTCTGGGCATGACATGCTACGGTATGGAATACCTCTTTGGTCAGTTTGGGTCAGGTCTCCTGTCCCTGCTTCCTCCCAGCCTCCCCTCCTCCCTGGTAGAGCATAAGACTCATGAAGTCCTTGGTCAGACTAAACATTTGATCAGGAAATAAAAACATTGCTGTTATCAGTTCTGATCCCAGGCTGAAAGTCAAAAAAACAGTGCTTGCACCAGCTACTAAGAAGAAGAAAAAATGACTGCTACTGCTAAACCCAGGACAGAAATTTTCCCAAGAATCAACAAAAGTCAATGCTGGCAGAGTATCTACTGAGCACAACATAGGTCATCGCAGTCATGTCAGCTTGACATGACTCAGGGTGGGCAGGAAGGGAAAGAAGGAAGGACAGCTGATATTAACCAGACTAGTAAAGAATTAACAGCAGGAAATACGACTAAGGCCAACTTTATAAACAACAGATCCTATCTAATAAGATTACAATTTTTACATTTTCTAATCACATTTCCTAATGATATTACAAGTTCGACCAGTGAAAGATACAGTATGCTTATGACACATAGGGTTTGTAAGGCATTTATCTTGGCACATTTTTATGAAGAATGATTTAAAAGAAACCCTATGCTATACACAGTCCACTGATTCAAAACCTGCCTGAGAGAGCTTAAGATATAATTATAAATAAGGAGTCATTATCAAGCAAGTACATTTCCACCAAAACCTTCCAGAGGTACCAGATTCACCCCCCTCACACTGAACATTCTTACAAAGATTTGAAAATGACATGAAAACATTCCTGATGCTCTCTGTAGAGAATACAAAGATTGAGGGAATGTGTCTTTATCATGAGGAACTGGTGACATACACACAGCCAGAGCCTATCTGAGATGCAGGAAACAGCACATTTCTATATGTTCAAACAAAAAAAAAAAATCACACAACAGAGAAATTAAGCCTCAGGAAACATGGGTGTAGTCTATGTCTCCTTAGTGTGGCTGAACAATAGCTCTTAACAAATCTCTGCAGTTAAATGCAATCCTGGGAGATACACAACAGGAATGGGAACATCTCTTGGCGCTGTCATCTATTGCTGCAGGGGCCTGCTTAAATGTCTACCAACTCTGGTGAGTGATGCGTTTACTTTATTTTCACCAATATCCAGGCTTCTCTTGGCACAGAGAATCTTTGCTAGAAAGCAGGTACCAGGCTATTATTACTTTCTTTTTCCAGAGCTGCCACACCAAATAACAAGTACACACTTCAAAATTACATGTTGCTACCCACCATCATACAGTAAGTAGCATGACATTTCATATTTCTCTCCATGGTCTTTTTGTCTTCAGTTGCCTGTACAGTTAGACCTTAACTTACACAAGCTATACTTAACTATAACCTTGTTATTCTTCCATCTGCCAGCTCACATCAGCAGTCTAGCTTATGTTTCCTCAGAACCAAAGAAAAATACATCTTTCTCCATGGTACAACAACTGCCACTGCTTCATCCTTCTCTCCAATCTTCGTAATTTGGCAAATCCAATGTAGCATTTACCTTTCTTTGCAAAAGCACACACCAGCTCCCAAAACTCAATGATCCAAACTATTTAAACCTCTCCCATTATCAGCCCTTCAATTACTGTTCATTGACATATGTTTCTGAAGTGACATGTATGTAGTATTTTTAGGACAGAACACAGTGGGCAGAGTAAAAGGAAGGCATGTGTAGCAGCTCAGGAGAGTATCCTACGAGTTTCAAATCAGGCTGAGGTCAGTCTCATCGTAAGGACATGAACTTGCTCTTTTGCTCAGTAAACTCAAATGCATCCACCACACAAGCAGACACAACAGATTAAAGAAAAAAAAAAAAAAAAAAAAAAAAAAAAACACCCAGGGGANGGACATGAACTTGCTCTTTTGCTCAGTAAACTCAAATGCATCCACCACACAAGCAGACACAACAGATTAAAAGAAAAAAAAAAAAAAGAAAGAAAAAAAAGCTGCTTGAGTATTAACTTTGATTAGATTCCCAGAGGATTCTTCCCAACTGCCTCATGCCTTTCATATGGGCTTATTCCAATAAATACCAGCTGTGACCTGCTATCGTTTTCTGTATTCAAAGAGATGCTGGTTTCCACCTTAAACTGAATGACATACACAGGATCACTGTGGATGAGAACTCCCTGTTCTGGATAGGATGCAGTAATTAATTAAAACAGCAAACTGTCTGCTCTGATAACAGAAGTGGGGAGTGTCCTGGTCTTATGTTCTCATGTCAGACATACAGTTTCCACAGCTGCACACACAGAACAGTCTGAACTACAGCAAGCACACGTCCAGCACTCACAGGTACCACCTTCGCTGGTAATCTCCACCTGATGCTTACAGCATCAGGATACTATTCCCAAATGTACTACTTTCTGCTTCATCCCATGCCTACTTTCTCCTGCCTGTCTCTTCTAGTTCTTTACAGAGCTTATCACACCTGATTTCTCTTGTGAGATTGAAAACTTCTGTACCCTTATTTCTATCAATAGTAGTTACATAGACAAGTGGTTCACTTAAAATTTTCTGCTACGCATTAACTCCAGTTCCAAATATTGCTGAATTATGTTTAATAGGGCCAACCAGATACCAGTTCTAGATACAGGTCTTGACAAGACCACACAAGTAACCTGAGCTATTTTGAAAATTCTGATGTTACGCTCTTCAGTAAAACAGTTAAGATTGTGAATCCTGCCCTTCTGTGACAGCTGTGCTGTCTAGTAATCCTACAAAAATGGGACAATTACTTAAAAGTGCTACAATTCTTGCTTCATTATATGCAAGGAAATCTGTATCATATGAATACATTCAGCACCACACTCTGGTGTTTAGCCTTTTATTGGCTGTGCAACAAAAGCAGAATTTGGCCCTTAACTGTGACTGACTTTTGCAAATATTCTTATGACTTTTTTATGGCTCAGAAAATATTGGTTTTCTTATGACAAAAATCCCTGCTCTTCTCATGCTCCAAAAGCCCCTGGAGATCCTGTGCCAAACTGCCACTTTACTACTGCTAGATAGCTCTTGTACAGAGTGAATCCATATGAATAAAACAAACGCTCTGCATTTAAACCCTGCCTTTGTGTTTTACAACCGGTTTGGGCAGGCAGTGACTGGGCAGAAGAGCCATCTGGCCAGTTCATGGGAGGCAGGAAACCTGCCAGATACTGACAAGACACCACTGGTTTCTGCCCACAGTGGTAGCCAAGAAAACACAGCAAGGTCCCCAGCACCTATGAGCACCCACCTGCTTACCCTCCTCTTACTACCATTCCCGTTCCCAGCCCTCACCCCAGCATCTCTTCTCAGCTCTAGTGGGAGCAGTTCTACCCATTTTACAGTTAGTGAGTCAAAACCAATGCAGTATATTACCTGGGACTACTGCCTCTTTTCTTACTGTAACCACAGCATCAAATTGCCCTCTGGGTAAATGTTTTCTCTAATAACATGTAATACAATATGAAGACCTGTGTTACAAGTTGGCCATTAAGTTTACATCACTGCAGAAGACAGAGAGAGGAGCATGTTTCATTCTTCAATGTTATAATAATATGAAAAACCGGAGATGGCATTTATCTCAGCCTCTGTTCAATACATCTGGAAGCACTACCAGAGTATTTTCTGTGATGTTGTCAAACATGTACACAGAGCCAAACAATCAGAATTTCTTCTTGTCAGCACCAAGTGCACTTCTCTGTTCTTACCACAGTCACTGGAGCACAAATTAGCCTTCCCAAGGTAAAAAAACTCAGAGACTAAATGTTACCATGTCTGCCACTTGACTAAAACCAATGCTGGTCTATGCAGAAAAGAACCCAAGCCACAAAATAGTTTGCTGCCCCACACACTTGCCCAGTAACTTCTTAAAGAGAAAGGTGACCCCAAAAGCCTTGCCAGTCTTGCCAAACCCCTAGGAAATAATCCTCTGAAGGGTTAATATGGCTTTTAAGTTGCAGAATTTTGTATGCAAGTACAGGATGCCAACTCCAGTTGCAC
This sequence comes from Agapornis roseicollis, assembly GCA_002631895.1. Lineage (NCBI taxonomy): Eukaryota > Metazoa > Chordata > Aves > Psittaciformes > Psittacidae > Agapornis > Agapornis roseicollis. The sequence goes on from NDXB01008241.1 coordinate 8,381, forward strand.
TGCGATCATATAACAAACCAGTGTAAGACACATTATCTTAGCAACAGAAAGCAGTAAATTTGAATCTTTCATGAAACCAATACCAAAAAGACATGTGATAGTACTAGAAACTGTAGTACTATAAGCCTTCTAGACAAAGAGTTAGTGAGCTTTAGGAGGCTCTGGGCAGCACCTACACTCATTCCCAGGTTACTCCGCTCTTGCTGACAAGCAAGGATATGGTCCTGGGAAACACAAACAAAAGATGGCAGGTAGTAATTGAAGCCTATCTAATTATAAAAGTCAGAGGCTGTATGCAGAGAAACTTGTCCCCCCAGATCATCCTTTCATTCGCTCAGTGTATGAGACATCTGCTCTCAATCAGCCTTTTCCTATAACCAAACATTTCTGATAACACGTAAAGGCACAACAGCACTTTGCTGAAAAGAAAAGAAGATGTTACTGCCTGTGGAGAGTGGATGGAAGGGGGTACCCAGCCTTTCTCCAAATCAATCACCCTCCTTGGTTTTGGACTGGAGAATTTATGTAAGCAGCCAGCCTCACCTGAAAGCAGGGTGCAGAGGGTGTAACAAAAGCCAGAGCAAGCCACAAATTATGAAGCCATTTATAGAAATTGTATTATCTGGACTCATACTGAACACAGGCACACAGTGCCCTAGAAAATTACTTTTGCTTTAGCCTTTATACCCCTGGAAGAAAGGTAAGGTTGAAATAAATGAAAGCCACTTGTGAAGGAAATAAGATGTTTATCAACCAGATTTCAGAGCACTGCTAAACGGGCATGTCTTGCTACTTGAAATCCTAGTCTCAGATAGGTCTCCGAGTATGCCTAAATCATGTCCCACAGTTATGTAATCTCTTATGGTCCAATTTCAAAACTTACTTTTACTTTTTCCAGGTCTTCCTGAGAATGTTAGCATGCTTGTTTCAAGAACATCTGTTAATCCTCACAAACCATTCTGGTCTGAGCATCCAAAACAGTACTCAGGCAGCTAAAAACAGGACATGAAGGGAAACCCTACATCAACAGACCCAGCTGCCAATTCTCCATTCCATAAACTAAATCTCACATGAGAAAAGCAGGACTGGCTCAGACAAACATCTCTTAACCCCAATCCTATTTCCCAGAACTGCTAAATGCAAGCAGCTGGAGAACAGTCAAGTAATACTTCCCACTAGTTCTTTCCCTGCATTTTTTAAAACAGTGATAAGAAATGCTTGCCTAAGTGAACCTTTAGCCACATTTCCCCATCTTTTTCTAATCTCTGCTCAATCCCAGGATATTATTTCTTTTTTCTTTCTTTTTTTTTTTTTTCCCTCCCAAGGTAACATCCTGCTATTAATAAAGTACAAAACAAACTACAAAGAGAGGATATTAAAGTCTTGCTCTTGTGATTCCACCGATGAGCTCTTAAAAGCAGAAATTCCCATTATTTGCTAAATTTATGTCCAGACTACCACAGTTCAATTCTCCTCCCTACAACTTGAGTCTAACATTATCTTTTTTAGTGAGACTGCATCCCAGTCCTTCTCTGTACTAATACTTTCCAGCTCTGCATCCTGAGCAAAGTTGATCATATGTTGATTTTTCTTGTCCCATTAGTATCAATGAAAATTTTAAATAAAAGTAGCCCCAGAACACTTTATTTCCCTTCACTTGGCATTCTCTCAATTTAGCAACAGATGAAATACATCAGACTGACTTAAAATCTTTGCTGAGGCATTCCAAAGTTTTATAGGCTTCTTTTTATAGTTCTCCAGAATTAAAGTAGTTGCTCTTGTCCAGGACCTGTGGTACATCTGTCTCACAACACTGCCACTAGCCCTGCAAGCACGTTTCTAGCACACCAGGAGGTTTCTGCTATCTGTTCTATGCTGGGGTCTGTTACACATTCTGCCACAACCAGAAAACCTCTTCAGTCACCTATTACTACCCCCTTGATCATAGTGGTTGCATTCCAGTTCCTCTCTACCACTGCCAAATTAGACAAATCTGACAACATTTCAGCAGTCAGATATTACATCCAGGACAGTAATGAGAAATCCTTATGATCTCAGTAAGCCAATCTCAGGTCACTTCTTAGTCAACAGATAAAAAGCATTGCAGAACCTAAAGCAGAACTTTAACACCAGACCAAAGAAAGCCAGGTACCATTGATCTGCAATGCCAAGTAACACAGTGTTCTAAAATGCAGGTCATTACACTTGATCTGTGCCACATACTGGAGAGCCAGTGCTACACACAGATGAACACATACTCATCTTGCTACATAAACATCATTAGCTCACTTAGCTGGATGCAATTGGGTGGGCAGAAAGGATGAAAGGCAGCTCCCAAACAGCTAACACAACTCCTCTCAATCAGTAACACAGTGGTGCTTCACCAATGGTAGGTGTCCTATCCAAGTATACAAATTGATGTTCTGATTTACTTCTACAGTGGAGAAATGAAAGGAAAAAACAGTATTTGATTCTCGGTGGCATTGCTACAGATCTAATGTAACCGCTCAATCTACTGCCATGATCAGGTTAAACACCTAGAGACCTCATCCTGTACTCCAGTTTAAAAAAGAGGGGCCCTGAGCACAATGCTTGGGGTTTAGGATGTTTTTTTGAGGTTGTAGAGGATTTCTGGTTTGACTTTTTAGTTACGTTTTGTTTCTAAATCAGATCAATCTGCTCTCTTCGACAGAAACAGGACCCAAGTGATTTGCTCAATCACAAAAGCAGCCTATATGAGGGCTAACAGTCAGAAATGCCAATGTCATACTGGCAATTCACAAATTCCTATGCTTCACAGAAATCCATCTACTCTCAGAGTGTGAGCTACGATGCTTCATGTGTTCTTCTGATTTAGACTTTTAACTCCCCAAAGACATCTATTTACAGGCTTAGCAGAGCACTGCGTCTCTGTGTTCTGCATCTTGTGTCTTCACACTGAGGTTTCTGGATGAATAATGACTTCCCACACAAGTGTTAGATGGCACTTTATAGTTCAAAAGAACATAAATTCTTAGTAATGGGGAAAGACAGAACATTTGTCAAAGGATGAAAAACACAACTTGGTTTGGCTAGCGGCAGTCTCCATAAAGAAGCCTGACATAAACAAACTTAGCTGGTTTATATTTTAAAATATCTAATTGTCACTCAAGCTCCTTATAAAACACATTTCTTTAGAAGCGCTATGATAATCAACTTAACTAGAAAGAGTACCATAAAAAGCAACATTCACAGCTGTAATGTGAAGAGACTGTGCCAAAGCTACTTTGCTATCCTGCCAGTAGAGGACATGTCCTAATTACAGAAAATAGCCAAAAAAGGTAACACAACTGAGCAGGAGACATATTCCCTTCTAATGACCAGAGCAATTCAGAGCACTGCTACAAAACAAATCTGACAGCCTCAAACCTCATCTCAGTTAATCAGTGTAGCTGATGATCTTGCATTACATATTTAACTAATTTAATGTTTATTATTTAACATTAATATACTGTTAGTATTTGATATTGCACTCTTTCAATACAGTTATCCTTTTTCCTGGAAGACAATGATTAGTACCACAAGCAGGGGCTTTGTGGTTAGTCACAGCTAATTTATGCTCTCCATTTTCATTCCCTCCTTAGGTTTGGATTGCCTCCAGTGGGAGCAGTAATGGTCGTTTAGCTTTATAACTCTCTTTGGCATCTCTCTCCTGAATTGCTACTACTATCACACTTTTGAACTCTTCTCTGAAGCCAAGTGAAATCCATTTCCTCACTTAAAAGAGAACACTTAACTGGATAAACAAGTGGTATTTTGTCCCTGTAACTTGGCTAGCAATAAAATAAGAAACATATATTACCCTATGTAAAGAGAAACCTGTTCTTTCTTTACTTACCCTTTTTTTCTGGCTGTTGGGACTGGGGTCCTACTTTGAAGAAATAGCATTTCTGTGCATTTTGATGAAAAAGTTATATGCATCTGCTGATTTTGATAAGTGTCTGCTACCAGGCTGTAATTTAACTAGATTATATAAAGATACATCAAAAAACTGTCAGCAAGTACTGAGCCACTGTGAACTGACATGATGTAAAAATCTGTTGAGGGAAGAAATCCAGCTTCTCCCTTTGGTTGTAAGTTATTAGGAAAAAGACAACAGTTGCTCTGAATGTGTAAGCCATTAAGTTTAAACACTTTGGTGTCATCTATAGTCATGGCAAAGACTGTTTAATGCAGACTTAAGATCTTGTGAGGCCCTTCGAGGACAAAGAGCAACAAAGGACATCCAGATTCCAGATGGAAATCAAAGCCAGAAAGAACTTATTTTCAAAACAAATCCTTATACCTCAAGGCAGCAACAGCAGCCAATTGTTTTACCATGAACAACTTTCAAGAGAAGGGCATCTATATCAACAAATAGATAAATCAAAAACACAAATACTCCTGGATGGTGAAAACCTGTCTGGATTAAAACAAAAGATCTCTTCAACCCAGTAGCCTTCATCTGGCAGCAGACAAGAGTAGGTTCTTATGAAAATGCAGTAAGAACAGTACAAGGACAGAATGACCCAAGCACTGACCTCCAGATGTTCTATCAGTCTCGCAATTGGGGACCTCTAGAGTTAAAGGCTGCTTTCTGAATACTTTGCTGGAGCTTTACTTCCATCAGTTCCTCATTTGATCCATTTATTACTGTGCCATCCGAGATATCTAACTGCCCACATATATACCCACCTTCTAAGGTCAATTTAAATGATAGATTATGTGTCACAGTAATTCAACAGTTTTGTATTAATTTCTTTAGAAAAGCACCTTCTCTTGGTGATTTATTATTATTATTATTATTATTATTATTATTATTATTAAATAATGCAGCTTCTCTTCTATGGCCTTGTCTTCTTCAGCCACGTCTTTTATTCTCAATCATACACTTGCTAACAGAATCTTTGGGAGCCTTCCTGATTATGCAGTGTTTATTAAAGCTCCTAATTTCTGCACCTTTATCAAGCTTTTCTTAAAGACATTTTCTGCTTACAAACCAAGCTTTTTCAGTTATCTTAGTAGCTTGTATGTTGATTTTCATTTTCCCCCATATTATTGAATTTGCAAAAACAAAATTTTATTTTTCTTCTTACTTGCTTTAACTTCTTACTGTTTATTTCCACCAGCTTTTTATGCTTTTTTTTTTTTAAAGAATTAAGACAATAATAATGAATTATCACTTTCTTGATCTTCCAAGAAGGTATAATTAAAAAAATCCCATACAACTCAAGTATTTTACCCCACCAGCTGCTTCTTTTTAACTCTTTATCATTTTTAAACAGTTTACCTTTTAGAAGTTAAGTGCACCCACAGAGGACACACACTGTATCAAAGTGATTAGAAATCACAGCTGCAAGCTCCAGCTCAAGTCAACAGTTACAAAATACTTCTTGTAATTGCATCAGATCTTAGATTTCTAGTCTTAGATCCAGTACCTTATTATATTTGGCACAGCACTGACACAATATGAAGGTCTTTTTCATCATAACAGGACCCAAGAGTCCCAGTATAAAAAAAAAAGAGGTGATAATAAAGACTGAGTCGCACAACTTTTTTTCCTTTTTTTTTCTTTTTTAAATAATTAAATACAATGCAGCATTAGGACAAGAACAATTTCCTCTTAGTCTGTTTTGTCTACCTTGACACAGCAGAAAGACGGTGGAAGGTAAACACTACATATTTAATACCTGTTTCTATAAACATTTAAAGATATAAACAATCTTCCATTTTAGAATAGGACCACAGATTAAAGAAGTACTCGGTAACAACTACTGCAATAATAGCAGAGTTGACTAAAGAAACTTAGCTATAGAAAGTACATATGAAATACAGCAATCTCAAGGGTAGTTCTACTTTGGCAACTGGTGTATTATGCCACACAGCACAGCAGGCAAAGGGCAAAAAACAAAACAAAAGACCAACAAAAATCCAAAAGACCAACATATCAATGATGCAGTGAAGAGCAGTTTTATTCCATTCGTGATTCCATGCTTCATTTAAGATGCTTGAGTACACAGCCACTAAGAAGTGAAGCTATTATGTCAACTTTAATGGCCAAGGTGACACAGGGACTACACAAAAGCTATCAACTCCAGGCACCTGTGAGAGTGATTAACTATGACATGATTCATGAATCAAGTTTGGAATTCCTCTCCTTCAAGACATTAAATTTTCCCTTTCCTGAAGGAACAGTAGATTGGAAACATACTCACCAAGAGAGATCTCCAAATGTTTTTTGCCTCATATGTTCTCTGTCAAGCAGCTGCTAAGGTCCATTGGCTTCATCTCACATACTGCTTTGCATTATACTGATGCATGGTTAGACTCCACAACTCGTTAAAGTTGTAAAGTAGGTATGCTTTCTATTCAGCACTGAGGTGCATGGGGATAGCTCCTTCAAAGCATGCACACCTCACTGTTGTTTCCCTCTACATTTATTCTCTAAAGTTATACATATTCATAAGGTTACGCAATACACCTATACAAATTCATTATCTACTCCCACTTAGTATTACAATTGACTAGAAGGTCCTTTGTACCTGTGCAGTGCCCCTTCTGGTCATGGGCAGGGGTCTCAAGATGAAGTAAATGAGTCTTCCTCTTCCTAAACTTTTCACCTTTTGGTCTTCACTCATGCCCTCAGGGGCTGGTTGGTGTCCAGGCCATAGACCATCTGCTTCTCCCCCTTATCAACAGGACCAGGCGCCTGCTTCTTTTCCTTATCAATAGGGCCAGGCATCTGCTTTTCCCCTCATCAACAGTAGGTATGATAGTCTTCCTCTTCCTTTTTTCCCACCTTCTAGTCTTCACACATGCCCTCAGGGCTGGTCTGTGTCTGCTTCTCCCCTCATCAACAGTAGGCATGATAGGTACTTACAACAGACAAGACTTGTGTTTAAGCAAGCAAATTTCTCTAACCTTCTTGTACAACCCCTCTGTACTACCCCCCTGTAGTACCCGTGTACCAGTACCACACCCCAGCTAGCTTGTCCGTCACCTGCCAGCACACTGCACTCATTTGAAGTGCTTCTTAATGGCAACTTACATGCCTATATGCTTATAATGCCTATATGGCAACTGTGCTAAAGAAAAGTATATTAAAAAATACAGTATATGAAAAAAAAGAATCATTCCAGCTCTATTCACAACAATTTTTTTCTTTTTTTTTACACCGGTATAAAAGACAACACCTGAACTGTAAGCCTCCAATACAGTCCAGAGCAAGGGGCACATATTACCTTATGCTCAGATGGAGGTTGGTACCACAGAATGACCCATGTTTTGGCCTCCTCACTTCTCCTGCCTGAGGCATATTTTAAATATATCATGTTTCCTGGCATGCAAGACCACCTGTATCAGCCCCTTCACACTGCCCAAACTCACCTGCCTCCTGTCTGATGCTTCCCACATGTGGGTAGCACCAACAGCAGCACCTAGCACCAGTGTGAGGACGAGGGAGCACTACAGTCCCTTGCTGCTCCCTCCCCATAGCTGTCCAAACAGATCCAGACACTATTTCATGCAGCCCTCTCATGCATCAGTGCACTCCAAGAACCAGGTGTGTGATGTCTACAGACATTTCCTCAACTCTCTGGCCTTCATATAAATTTCAGCACTTACAGCCCAGTAGCATATTCATGCCCTGAGTAGGAAGGGTCCAATGCCATGAGGTAATACACAGAGGAGCAGCAAAGAACAAGGAAAGCTTCTATTCACTAAGTACTCTTATTTACACTCATTCTTCATATAAGTGTCTGCAAATGGGCAGAGTTGTGAGGTGTCAGAGCAATTGCAGTACTGAGATTATTTTAGAGACATGCAGCACCAAACAGAATTTTTAACCTAAATGCACTCAAGTCTGCAACTTCCCAACATGCAATTATTATTTACATCTCAAGATACAGCCACTCGAAGCCCCTGAGAGTATTGACAGCAAAATGAAAATGCTGCTTTTTAAAAAACCAGATTGTCTAGGGTAAACCATGGTATACATGACATAGAAAAATCAATGATTTCTGGCTTACTAAAATATGTTATTATCAGAGAGCAATAATTTTCTTTCAACAAAAGGACCTTACGATACAGAAAAAAATTAGGAGATGATGTGCCAAGCTTGTTTGTTTGTTTTCAATTTAAGATGACGTTTCCCACTAAACATTCCCAAATAACAATCCCGCTCTGCCAATCTTGCACATACAAACTTGCACGTTGTAGACTGCAAAAAAGTGATGTACAGTGCATGGATTGCCACTGCTGTGCAAATCACAAACAGCAATTATGAAACATTCAAAACATCAAAGACACTAGAAAGATCTGCATGGGTGCACTACTGCATCATGGCTGTTATTCAACACTAATGGAAATACAGCTCAAAAGAAAATTCTACTGGTTCAGCTGCCCCTATGCCCACCTCCAAAGCAATGGGCATCTAATCAGGGACTAATTAAACACAATTTTTGAGATAGAAAGAATTGTTTGCAGTTCATTATTAAACTACCTGACACTCAGAAATATAAAGCTGAGGATTTTTTCTACCAGTTCCCACTCCCCTTTTAAACTTGAATATTGAGATCAACTGAAACAATTTAATGAATAAACTGGAATAATTTAGGGTTTTTTTCCAGTAAATTCTGTAATTCCAAAACAAAAACTGCTTGCTAGCTTTCTCTTTAGGAAGTTACCAAAATTACATATTGAGAGGAGAGACAAAATCCTGAACAAAAATATAGCTTTGGATCCAACTAAACTCCAGTTGAGATTACACTACGTGAAAATTTTGGGAACAGGAGGGCAAGGAAAATGTTTCATTCAGTGATAAAATTCTCCAAATTAAATGCAGTTAATCCAAAGTTACTTAAAATAATTATTCATAATATACTTTCTGGTAGCGACATTTTTCTGAAGTGGTACACATGAATTGAAGTGTAATGGACTTCAGTAAGGATGAAATACTACCTACAATGTTATTCCAGCTCCATAAATATCCACCAAGGTGATTTAAAGTAACACAAATTATTTGCATTCTCTTGCTAACACAGAAGCATATTAATTCTTACAAGAGGAGTTTCTGCAAATGGTAAATAAATTATGTAGCAAATGGGGTTTTGCCAAAATACAATATGCTTTGTCCCCCGATACCTAATCCACTATTTGCTTGGTCTGACCTAACCACACAGGGAGTAGACCTGACTAGACCTTGATTTGCTTATGTGATGAACTTGGAGTAAATACAGAACTAAAAAAAAAGAAAATAGTATTTGCTTGAACTGAAGTTCCACTAAGCTTTAAAGCTATGGCCATGTTAACAATATTGCAAAAGAACGTAAAGAATGTTTTCTTCACAACATTTTGACTGTTCACTGTCTCCTCCAAGGCAACAGCTTCAGAAGGCATCAGATGAAGCTGATAAAATGCTAGTGAAAAAGAAAACAAAGATACATCTAAATCCACATAAAGTGCTGAAAATCACAGTAAAGATTTATGTTTCTAGCACCCAGTAACTCGGGAGACCAAGAAAGTATGTGAATGACTATTGTATCAGGAGGTTTTCAAGAAAGAAAACAGACACATCAAGAAGTCTGATCTGAGTCAAAAACGGAAGAAAGGATGAACTAAGTGGAGATGTCCTACAGCCCTGTTTTTTAATTCTTTACTAGATACTTACTTCATCAGTGCTGGACAGAGGATGCTGAATAAAACAAACACATTCACCCTACCACAGTCTCCATTCTTGTAATTCAGGCCAGATTTGATCTGACTGTTCTAGACAAGGAAACAGAGTTAACACTGCATCCAAATAAACAGATACTAAAGTCTGGACTGAACATTTAGAATTGTATTTCTTTTAAATACATACACTTAAAAATCAGAAGAGTGGAATATGACCACAAGAAAACTTCAACTCATAAACAGTATCCTCATCAGCCTTTACTGTGAGTTAGAAACACAACACATTTAGATCTATTCTTTGGATTTCCATGCATGCACAAGCCTGAGCAGTTTATTAAGAACCTGCTGTTTGCCATGAGTATTGGAAATCACAACAGATACATAGGTACTGCTTAGCCAAGACAACCATCTTTTTTATCACTATTTATTTACTTTTTTATTTTTAGAGCTGCAATTTCAGATTAATCTTTCTCCAAAGCATACCCTGGAGCCAGTGTGGGCACATAAATATCTCAGCCTAAATTACTGAATACTTAAATTCTATTGCAACTTAAAAATGCATTGAGGAACTCAACTGTTAAGCATCAGTTTCTGGGGAAAAATAAAAAGCAAAATAGCTTCGTAATAACTAACGCATTCAACAGTGCAGAAGCCTCCCCAGCACACAGTATGGATCTTAAACTGAGAGCTTTAGCTGCAGTGTAACTGTTCTGCAGTGACAAAGCTAGATACATGCATGTAGTTTTGCATACGGATGTGTGCTTAATATATGTGTATATATAACCATGCCCTGATGCTGACCCTGCTCAGGGACTGCATCTGCTCCTCTCTGGCAGACAAAGAGAACTGAAGAGGCAGGACCTGACCTTCAGACTGCTGTTTTTCAGCTGGTGCCAGAAGCCAGGCTCACAAAGCTGCTGTGAAAGTACCACTAGCCCATCTATCCTCTAAGTACAAGCAGGAGACACACACTATTTGGGTCTGTTGTTTACATCACCCATTGCTGTTCACAACCTAACATCCTGCCAGTGTCTGTCTGCTAAGAACAGAAGCAAGGCAGGCTCTTCTTGGTAATTTTCTTTTTTTGAATAGCTATAAAATAAGTCATGCAATTGACAAGATATGTCCCCATTAATGTCACATTACGTCCGTCACTGCCAGAATATGCAGGAAAGCTTCAGTTCTTCCCCTCTCCTCTGCTCATTATTAATTTTTACACACAAAGCATGTGCCCATGTAATCAGTAGCAGGTACAGCACTTTGTTAAGATGGCAAAAATGTGCAAACAATTCTATTTACTTCCATGCTGGATCCTTCCTTTCAGCCGTCACAAAAATGGATTAAAGCAAAAAGAAGTTCTATGAACAGCAGAACTATCAAAACCTTGTTTCCACACAGATCTGCTTCTCACACATACTCCATCTCCTCACTTAAAAGTAGTTTTTCTTCAATGGCTCCTGAATTCTCCAGCACTCCTCACCATCAGCTGGGCCATGAGTAGCCCTGCACTCTGCTCAGTAACAACTTAAGAGTCATGCTGAGCCACCAGTCAACCTGCATGTGGTAATCCACCATTTCACTGATCAAAAGTTCCCTCCTTTACCTGTAAAACTCGTGAGAACTTAACGGCTCTGATAGCTCACTTTCAGATTAGTCTGAATAAGGCCTCAATGGCCTAGATTCAGCCATACTAGAAGAATCTAAAACCAGACCATCCTGTAAACCCCACATTACTGGGAATCAAGGCAAAACAGATGTTATGGATATTTTTTTTTTCTGGGTTCTAAACCGTTAGACTGATGTCACAATTCCCCAGTTTTCCCTCAGTAAACAAGACACTTGTCATAAAAAAACATCATACACTAAATGATGAGTGAAGACTTTGAGGAAAAAAGGTGGGGAAAAGTACACACATGCATAGAAGATTCGTTAAAAAGACTCCTGGAGACTGGAACTATGATTGACAGCTCTGTGTACTAACAATATTCCTAAGTGGTTAGCAAATCAGTACATACAGATTTAAACAAGAGAATTAGATTTCTGGAAACTATACAACAATCTGTCTTTCCTGATCTCAAAAACAGTTACCTTAAAGCGTTCTAATCCTGGGTATTCCACTTACATCAGTTCATAGTGACTAATCTCATTTTCACCTACACCATCAATGACTGTTCCACTGAAAAGTAACAACTATGTTCTAAAAACTTCAGCCATACACAGCTTCTGGACTAACAACTTCATATTGGCTAAAGGTGACAAGGCCAAGACTAGAAGCCACAGGCAAGGCCAGATTCTTATGTATTGAGATCACTGATGAGATTCATTTGACCTGTCAATTAGAGTCTTCTTGCAAACAAAAGACTGGGGGAAGGGAGCTGGCAGATGAATAGTTGCTCAAACACAAAGAGAAAGGATGGATGTTAAAGTACTGCAGCAAATATTTGTCAAAGTTTGAGTGATGAATCTGTCGGGGGCAAAATAAACTGAACAATAAAACAAACACAAAAACACCATCACACCCCCTATCTTTGGATCATCTTCAAACAAACCAACCAACAGCAACAAGAAAAAAAATAAAGCCACACAACCCTAATCAAATGAGAATATCCAGATATTTATTACTATATGGACAGAACAGGCCATCCAAGCGTGATACAGAACACTGTGTTTAGTTTCAGTGTAAATTTTTCTACTTACAGTATTTTTCATACTACTACCTAAGAAGATACATAAAGCAGATACACAATCGAGTTACTTAGCAGGTCTTGCCTTCTTTACATGTGTCAGAACAATCAGAATCAGAATATTTAGATTTTGGAAGCTCCATTATATCCAACCATAGAGCAATTTCCATCCCCAAGAAAAAGGCTGGCAGTTTGCTTTCATACCTGATATTCTCCAAACACCTTATTTCCTATGTTTTAATTCCAGCAGATCATTACCAGCTGGACAAACCAAAAGAGGCTGCAGAGGAGATGTCACTGACATACAAATAAAATGACATGACTGGCAGATAGGGCCATCTGTCATACTTCCAATCACAAGCAGAACCCACCAAGTGCTGTACAGTGAGAAACTGTGCAAAGTCAGAGACTCTTTTAGAAGAAGCAAAGAACGATGCATGAAGGAAAGAGACCCTGAGAAAAAACTTGTCTATTTGTCTCCCAGTACCTTTATTAACACTACAGAAATACATTTCAATTTATCTCTTAAAATAACAGCCAACAAAACAGCATGTGTGTCTAAATATGTTCTGGGAGCAATTCCATGTAAGAGATGAGTGCTGAATCCAGTTTCAGATGATTGCAAGTGCAACAGAAGGTTACATCTTCCCCATCTTTAAGTGTATTCCTGCATCGCCACATACATAGCCAAAAGAGAAGAGAAAAAATGTTGGCTGCAGGTATACCACACAGGAATAGAAAGACATGGTCATTTCTCTGAGCTATAAGCCAACTGATCCAGAAGAGACAGAGCTTGCAGAACCATGTTCTTCAACCTGTTAAAAAGGTCCTGACCTATTCAGCATGAAAGAGAAACAAGTTATCACAAAGTGTTAATAAAAAAAAAAAAAAAGGATTTGGAAATGACAGCTAAATTTTTCCAGATCTCTGCTAGTTTGTCCTCTTAATCCTCCTGTCCCATTCTGCCCAGAAACATATTTACATTTTTAAAAAGAACAACGTCATACAATGACTGTCTTCTCCATTCTTAGATCCCTAATCTGTCACTTTGTTATTCCCCTTGCAGGGCATTTTGGGGAATATATAAATATGTAGGCAAATGAAATGTATAAGACATCAGCATACTGTTTTCAAAACAACTAAGGAAATGCTGCAATTCTTAAGACTGATGGCATTCTATTTGTAATGCAACAGGCTGTCAACCTGGAGAACCTCTGATGGCAGAGCTGTTTCCCATATTTTGAAAGTGTCACTTCTCTTTTTCAATCATTTGTCATTCTGATTTAGTCAAACAGATGCCCCTTTGAAAACCACTGTCTTCTCAGCACCATCCACTTGATTTATGCAGAAGAAATCTGATTCTAAAGAGTGCCATGAATAAAAATTAATAGTAAGTTATATCTTTGCTATGTGAGCGATGTCCATGAAATGCTAATGGAAGCAGGAAGTTATTTCAAAGTAAAAACTCAAGGGAGATGAAAATCCATTTCTAGGTTTACTATACTTCCAGTGCTCTGTGCAAGTGACCCTTATGACAGAATACAAATCTAAACCACATAAGTCTGCTTTGTTCTTATACACTGCTTTTGTCCTGCAAATTCAGGAACTTCCAAATATGAATAAAGTAGACCTCCCATAAGAGGAATTCATTCCAGAAAGAATAAAACTAGGATTCCACTCCCACAGTCATCTTTAGGAATTTACTGTGCCCCACTTAAGGCCAAGTTTAACTCGGTGTTTTTTTTTTTTTTTTGGAGGGAGGTGGGTGGTGTTGCAAAAAATGACAATAATCTTAAGCAATTCACTGGACAAAATTACAAGATAACATTTCAACCTTTTCCCACTAAAACCAGTCAACAAATGGAATATTCCAGTAAAACACATTTATTTACTTAAATCAGTATTTTTCAGTATTATAATTATTTTACCAGCCCCTATCATTAAGAAACCCAAAAAAAAAAGAGCAGTTTAGGTATGACACACTTTCCTGTCACTCATAAATCATAAATCAGTACCTCATTTAGCTTACTAAAGACCATCTCAACAAAAAAAAGCAAAGTATGTTTATCACTTTAAAACATACTTGAACTGTCCAGATAAAATGGTATAGGAAAGGAAAATCAGTAATATTCCCATTCCCCAGATCTGAAGGCTAATGTACTGTTTCTTAGCAGCTCCCAGGTTGTAAGGCTGGAGCACATCAGCTCTCTGCCAGCTTGCACTGGTGTGCTGAATCGGGACCTACTTGCCAAATCACAAACTCAAGAATGTGTGGCCCTGACCCTACACAGGGACCTATGCATCAGCCACTGCTGCCAAAGCATGTTCTGGGAACCTGCCATCTTTTAACCGCACTGTTTTGTTATCTTCCTCTTCTTCCCATGTCAGCCCCACAGAGCCTTACCAACTCACCCTGTGCAGTTTGTTAGTTCATATAACTCTTTTTATCAAGTAGCTTAGAACTGATCTACAGTAAACAAGCTTACAACTTTTCCTCATGGGACAGGCTTTTAGTATCTCAAATAAGTTGCTCTAATTCCATGTGTTTTACTTATTCTCAATTCTCCTTCCCTCCCTGATAAGAATAGACAGAAAAAAATCTTTTCAATTAATAAACACAACACATCTCAAGGAAAAAAAAAAAAAAAAAAAAAAAAAAAAAAAAAAAAAAAAAAAAAAAAAAAAAAAAAAAAAAAAAAAAA
>NDXB01008241.1:29289-47806 GCA_002631895.1 Agapornis roseicollis
AAAAAAAAAAAAAAAAAAAACCCAGCCAAATTTTAACTGTCCCTTTACACAACACTGTTTGCAAACACCTGAGAAAGCCTAGGTTTTTCATGCATAGAAAGTTAAATTAATTCTACATTCACTTCCAAATGCCTGACAGTTAACCAGCTATTATGTGCTAACACAGTATCCCTATTCTGCTCCATCTAGAAAGACACAGGAATGCAGTGCCTGTTCGTATTCAGTTTAAATACATTCAGCAGGAACTAACTTCAGGATAATTGTTCACTATTCAGCAAATTGCTTAACCACTTTTTATTTCCATGATCTCTGAGATGCACAGAAGATTTTCTCCTCTGTGTTCAAGCTCTCCCACTGACAGCACCACAGCTGTTGATTGCATCAGGAAGGTTTTCAGGAAGCAAAATTTCCTCCTGCACTTTCGAGTCTTCGACCACCAGGCAGAGTCTTCCAACTAATCATAATTTTTCTCTTAGGAGCTGCCTCTGATTTTCCTTAAAGAGCCAACAGGATAAAATTCCTGACTTACACTCCCCCAGGGAGGTGTGCAGCCAGTTTCAACCGAGGGAATGAATTAATCCACCTAGGCAGCAGCCTCAAGAGATGCCTCCCACAGATAAAGCCTTGCTTTTATCATCCTCACTAAATACGAGTAAATCACACTGTGTCTTATTCCCGGATAACCCAAATTCTTCTCTATTAAAAACAGAACAAAACAAAAACCCAAACAAAAAAAAATAAAAACCAAACCGAATCAAAACAAAAACAAAATAAAACCAAACCAAAACAAACACAAAAAAACCCCGAAACAAACAAAACCCCAACAAAACAAAAACAAAACACGAAAATATACTTTTTCAGCTTAGTACAAAACTATTCTCTAAATAAGAGAGATGCTTCTTAACGCGGAAGACGAGCAAAAAGCAGCATTTAGCAATACCTTTATCTACACAGTGCAATTCCGTGACCTCCAAACAGCAACAGGCGGGCACAGGCAGTGTTCTCACTTCAAAACTTTAAAGGCTGGAGCAGCCGGTCCCCAGAGCCGCTCGGCCACTCAAGAGCCGGCGCAGCACCGCTCACCCGGCGCCGCTGCAGCAGCGAGGCTCCTTCCCGCTCCTGCCCGAGCAGTGCCAAGGAGCCACGACCCGACCTGGGCGACGCACACCAGAGTCGAGCCCGCTCTCCCTCACACCCTGCCGGGGAACAGCCCGCACCCAGCTACTGACCTTGCCTCCCGTCGGGGAAGAGCGAGCTGCCGGCCGGCGGGGCCCTGCTCAGGCAGGGCGCTTGGACGTGAAGGACGAGGATCCAGAGGGAGACCTGTGTCCCCCGGCTCCGCGGGACACATGGCATGGTGCGGGCGGGGAGCTCCGAGCGGGGCCGCGCCTAGCCGGGCCGCGGCATAGCCTGGCGGCGGGGCAGCGGCGGAGCGGCCTCCCAGAGCCGGCCCCCACAAGGACTGCGCGGGGCCGTCCCGGTGTCTGGTTTCTGCCGGGGAGGAAGAAGGGTTGTGGGGAGGGAGCCGCTTCGGGAGCCCCCGCCTCGGAGCCGCCGGGGTTAAGGCGGTGGAGCGAACCGGGCCGGGCCAGTGGGAGGGGAGGGGACGAGAGGCCGCCAGCGGGGACTGCCGCACCCCCACTCCGCCCTCCACGGCTCAAAGGTGGGGCGTTAACCCCGGGGAGGGCTGCAGCACAAGGCAGCCTCCCTGCTCCGGCCCCACAGGGCAGGTCGTAGCGGGGCCTCGCAGTCCCGCACCCATCAGGGCAGATTTTCCCCCCTGCTTAGAGTCACAGAACCAACCAGGTTGGAAAAGACCTTCAAGATCAGCGAGTCAGATCTCTACCCCAGCACTGCCAAGGCCACAACTAAACCATGTCACTGAGGGCCTTATCTACATGGGTTTTTGTCACTCCCAGGGATCGTGATTCCCCCACTGCCCTGGGGAATCACAGCCTGCTGTAATGCCTGAACACTCTTTCAGTGAAAAAAATTTTCCTAATACCCAGTGTAAACCTCCCCATGTGAAGCTTGAGGCCATTACATCTCATCCTATCATTTTTTAGTTGGGAGAAGAGACCAGCCACCTCTTTGCTCCATCCTCCGTTCAGACAGTTGTAGTGAGCGGTAAGGTCCTCTGTGAGCCTTCTCTTCTCCAGACTAACCCCCGCCCAGTTCCCTCAGCCATTCTCCATCACACTTGTGCTCCAGGCCCTGCAGCAGCCCCATTGCCCTTCTCTGGCCCCGCTCCAGCACCTCAATGTCTCTTGCAGAGAGGGGCCCAGAACTGAGCACAGGATCTGAGGTGCAGCCTCACCAGTGCCCAGTGCAGGCGTATGCTCACTGCCCTGGCCCTGCTGCCACTCTATACAGACCAGGATGCTGTTGGCTGCTTGGCTGCCTGGTCACAAGCTGCTCATGTTCAGCTCCATCGATCAACACCCCCAGCTCCTTTTCCACAAGCACCTTTCCAGCCACTCTTCCCCAGGCCTGGATTGTTGCATGGGGTTGTTGTGGCCTTGTTGAACCTCATCCCATTAGCCCCAGCTGGTGGATCCAGCCTGTCCAGATCCCTCTGCAGAGCCTTTCTATCCTTCAGCAGATCAACACTTCCACCCAGCTTGGTGACATCTGCACCAAGCTTGAGGAGAAGGTGCTTGAAGCACAAGGGTGTTCAACACTCAGCCCGTTGCAATGGCAAGGGGCTGTGGGACCTCACTCCACCTGAGGCAACCAGAACTCCTCAGGGCCCAGCCATGGCCTCAGACACAGCCAGAGCCCAGCTTCCAGATTGTCTCCCTGGGGCACAGAGGCCATTCATGTGCTTTAGCAGTGTGTTGCCACATTGAGTTTACATCTGAATGCCCTCCCTTTGTAGGAAAGGTTTCTCATAGCCCTGCACTGCATTTTTAAGTGTGTGCCATGTACTTTTCACCAAAGATATTCTCATGCAGCCTCTGCCAAGATTGCCCTAGCTGCAGCTCCCCAGGTACCACAGGCAGGTGCCTAGGGCACTCCTTTGGTGCTCTCCTGTCCTTGAGATGTGGGATGTGTTCCTTGCAAGCGTCAGTAGCCCTCTGCTTAAAATTGACCCTACCATGGGTTTCCTGGATAGTTTCATGGCAATCTGCTCTTAATTATGCTCATTCTTCTGCTCAAACTTTCCCAAGGGTGAATGGCTTCCATAAGCATGAGAACTGTGAGCTTCAAACTCCAGAGAACACTAGTGCAAAAAAGAGTTAAAACTCCAAGGATTTCTAAATCACATAAAAATGTGGCTTCTCCCAGGCTCAAGACATGATAACTCTGGATGGAAATAGAATATATTTATAAAAGAGTGATATTTGATTTATGAGTCATAATGTTCTCTCTTTTAGCTAATGAAAGGACACAGATCATGCAAAAAAGGATGATTTTGTGTAATACTCAATATCCAACAACACTTGCCAAGAGAAGATTGCAAGTTATTTATTTTAATACAGCTGACATATATTCAGCACATGAATATTGTTATCTTGCCTGTTACAGTAAGAAGTTCCCTGGTGTGCTTGCCGCTAGGATTCTTTGAATAGTCTAATCACATAGTAAGCATTAGACTGTTTTGTGACATTAGATACTGTACTGTGCTTAGCAATTTATCAGTACTTCCCTGAAATCAATTTAAAGCTAAGTACGTCCTGAAATTGATGTAATGTCTGCAATACCTGACATTTTAAAAATGCTTGACAATTGTTGCACAGAACAATCAACACAGTTTGCAGTGAGTATTTAAAAATAATTAAATTGGAGAATAAGGAAGTATCTACAATAATGGAATAAAAAAAGAGAAGGATTGTAAAATGAATAGAACAGGTTAGGAGCGTTGGAAAGAAGGGGTGAAAGTTCAAGGTATAGGTGTATGTTTACGAAGTATTGGTTTAACAAACTTCTGGAAAGTAATTAGAAAAACAGCCTTCTGTGAGAGGCATTTAACTATTTGCTTGAATTTCCAATAATCTTTATGGGTGGGTGTTCACCATGTTTGATATGAGGCAAATAGTATTTCATGCAGGATCATATCTTGGTTTTATCCTCAGCAGGAAAAGTTCATTCCTATTACTTACAATTCTTTCCAAGCATGAAATGTTTTTCATTCTGCCCTTTCCTGAGACTACAGAGTTTCTCATTCTGGACTCTTTCAACCTGTTACTTTTGCCGCCTTCTTCCCTGTTATCCCTTCTCCAGATAGCATCATGTGAAAGAAAGAAAAAAAATTAGGAAATGATGAAGAAATAAAAGCTTTAGGAACTCAAGATGGTTTGTGAGAATGTGGGTGTTTTGTTTTGTTTTGTTTTGATTAATTTTTTTTTTTTTAATGACCAAAAACCATAGATGGAAAAGTCATACAGAATGGAGAAGGAGAAGTGTGGGAATCTGATCTGAAACATCTATAACTTCCTGGGCTTTTTGCCAGCATGCACATACAGAGAAGAAATGATTCAGTGGGCGCAGTGTCATAAAATACCCTGGGGGACAGTAGGGTTCCTCCTTAAGGGATGCTGTGTCCATAGTTGACAGAGCCACATAGAGTTTAATTGGGAAGCAATGGCACAAGCAGAAAGCACTTTCCTGCTGTGAGGACATACTGAGGCCAGCTATTTAAGTGAATGTCACTGTGTCTTCCTAGTACAGACCTGATGTAGTAGACCATTTATGGGAATTAATATAAGGTGCCTATCTGAAAAGCTATTCAGTCATTCACAATGAATTGGAAAAATCTAATTATAAGGGATGAATTAGTAGTTTCCTGTTCCAGAGAGGCATAACCTGAGAATTTGGAGGCTTTTGTGAACGTAAGAGCATTTTATTTTTTTTTAATAACCTCAATTATAAAAAGAATACAACACCACATCAGCTGTGTTCTTTTGGCCACAAATATATTGCAGTTCAGTGCCTTCAGCTCAACACAGAAAAGCCTGTACACTTAATGAAAGAAGGTGGGGAAAAAACTAAGATACATGATCAAAAGACACGGTCCAGCCTGGACTGACAATCCAGGTACAATCAATCTAGATTCTCTTAAATTTAAGTCCAGGATAGCAGTGAAAGAAATGTGTGTATAGGAATTTATATGCATGTATAAATGGGTACAGAGGGACAGAAAAGCAGAGGTTGTGAGCAGTGAGGAACTGCAACATGAATTGTTTGATTTGACATTGAGAACTTGCTACAAGATGAATCCCAGATGAAGGCAGTCAGGAAATTTTGCTTTACCAGGAATGAGATTCTCTTGCCAAAGTTCAAATATCTAATAGGCATCTAATATATGCCTGCTTGTCTGTTCCTCCAGTCAGTAGGGAGAGCAGATAACCTCTGTAGGATAATACATCTCTTTCTGTCACATATGAGGTAAAAGTCTGTCCAGACCTGATTATCTATTAACTATACAGGCAGTTTAACAAGTTGCTTGGACAAGAAATGTTGAGCAGATGAATCCCATACAATGTGGTGGGCTGTGTTAAAGGTACCAAATATTAGCAGAGAGATGAACTGACAGGGAATTACTTTGAATCCCAGAGACTCTATGGAGTTTGCTGGGTAATTACTGTGCATCCATTGATTATTTTTTTCTTTTTTTTTCTTACACAGATTTAGATGGAAGTTTATGAGTATGTTTTTTTAAATCTGATTTTCCTCTTTCTCATAGAGATGCAGCCTCCTGACACAGCTAGGTAACTGGATCAGAGACACTGTTGGATCTCTCAATTTCAATTTTGTTATAGCCTTTGAAGATTTTTTTAGATTTCCTAAGTTACTCATGCAAAAAAGTATTTGCTGGCATTCCACTTAAGGTATGTCTGTGGTTAGATTCAAGTAACAGAAAGAAACAAACTCTGAAGTAGTCAGTGATCCTATTATGTGAAAATTTTTGGGATGCTCACGTTCAGACTCCTGATCAGTCCTCAAGGATGGATTGTTTTTTGTAGTTGGTGAGCTAATTCACCAAAATTATAATTTCGTGCCTGGACTGTGTGAATTTGAAAGGCCATTTGCTCTTAACTACCCATATTAACTGTTTTAAAGCACATTTCTAGAGCAACAGGTCACTTTGAAATTAACTTCTTGTAATAATCAGTTCCCGGAAAATATATTCTCAGTGGTCTACCTAGAAAGCAAATTAGTAGATGATGTGAACATGATTAAAGTAGTATTTTTCTTTTTTTTAATAAAGACTTTTATCTGTGTTTAAATAATGCTTTCTGGAGAACATGTTTGTGGTTCACAAAGTGTACCTATCATGGTATGGTCATTTTGTTATCTGACTATGTCGATTCTGGTGTCTAACTGAGAGTTTATATGAAAACTTGTATACATTTCCTCCTACACTTTTAAGAAAAGAATTGCCTGAAAATCTTCCCATGCTGGATGAATACCAAGTCACACCTAACCTTCACTCACAGGATGGAGAAAATACATTTATAAAATCCAGTTCAAAATGTAACTGGTAACAGTTGTTGTCCAAATTGAGTCAAAAGCATGAGGTTGTAGCCCTGAGCCCATAAACCCCCCAAATGAACACCACAGTGGCTCCAAAAAATTAGAAGTGAGGAAATAAATAAATATGCAATGTCCCTTTTTCCCTATTCGTGTTTCCTTCTCCTGCTCCGAAATTCTGCTTAAGGAGAAGAAAATGCCATCAAAAGAATTATTCATGAAACAGAATTCTAGAGCAAGAATGCAACATTTAAGGATAATATAAAACCATTTAAGTAACACATGTTAATAACTCTTTTTAGTGAAATCTGTTTAAGAGCTTTACTATTACTACTCATTGTTTCAGTATGTTGGATAGAAAAAGATTAAAATATCCTTTGCTGCTACAAAAATGGCCTGAGAAATGGTCCAGTGTTTCTGTACTTAAAATAGTGATAGTATTTCAAAAATCTGCTCTGAGCTTCAAAAATTACTTTCATATTGAAAACAGAATATTTCATTTGCCAAAACATTTCAGAACAGCATATAGCTGGTTCAGTCACTGTTGTAGTCATAATCAATCTTTTATCTGTGTACAAGGTCTGTAAAGGAAGTGAAAAATGATAAGAGATCCTTCAGGGTAAATTCTAGGAAAATTTTCAGCAATGTTTATTTGTCGTATTTATCTGAAACACTTTAAAGGCTATCTGAGAAATACCTGGAGGGACACTTTTATCTCTGGTACAGTATAGTCGAAATCAATGGGTAGTTTCTGTTGGTGGTCTGAACTGGTACAAGCTTTTCAAGTTTACAGTGCAGATTGATGCTATCTGAAAGCAAACTAGCAGCCTTAGCCCCATGGATTATTTTAGTATAGTACTATATAAACTCCAAAAAGCCTCTTACAGAACTCTACAGGGTCAATTTGAGATTTCTGAAGTAAACAAATCAGTCATTATTTCTCCATTACCACCAGAATACATTCCAAAAACCTATGCCATCAAGGCAAACTATTTCAGTTTTCAGAAAGATTGAGTCAGTAACACAAATTTCACTAACAGTTTGATAAATAGAAGACTCAAGAAAGGCAAAAGCGACAAGCCTTTAGTAGGATTGGTGGGATAAAAAAGGAACAGATAGAAGACAGTATTTTCCAGGATAATAACCCTTAGGTTATCTGATGAATCTTGCAATATTTTTTGAAAATAGCTGGTTACTTTTGTTGGCATTTTTTCTGGCTACCAGAGAGTTCTGATGGTGTAATGAATAAATTATTCTGTAAGTATGCATTTTATTATTCATCTAGAAGGTTCCCTTACCTTCCTCTAAAACGTCTTCTCTGAGATGAAGAATGATGAAAAAAAAACCAAACCCAAAAAACAAACCAAGCCTAATGAAAAGGAATTTGTCTGATGGTCAGAATATGAGCAAAAATCTTGGAGCACTGTTTCACACTTGTAGCCCGAGTTCGGAAGCCACTGTCAGTGTTCCTGTGAGGTACCTCAGTTCACACTCTGTTGCTTTATCTGAGTGACGAACAAAAAAAAGCAACATACCTTCAGACATGATTTCCATTCCCTTCCCCTTTCTGATTCTTTATTACTGTTCAGCCTCTGCAGTACATCGACAAGATGTTCTCCTGGGAAAGGAAATATTCAAATGGTAGAAGAAATTACTTTGTGCAAGACAGGTTTTCTGCAATTTTCCTGGTGAGATAGTTAAAATTGGGCATGTAGGCAGCAGTGTGATCAGGATAGAGTAGAATTCAATCTGGAAGAAATCCGTTTCTGCAGTGTCCCTCCTGCTAATGATTTACCAGGTGAATATGTCATAGTCTCTCTAAGGCTCAATTAACTATAATTTTTTTTATTGTGAGCTAATAGTGGAAGGACTAAGCAAAGGGGCAAAAACTGAACAAGAACTTGTCTATTTCAAATATTTTACTAGCTGTAGTTTTGGATAAGTGTTGACACTACTGCTAAGGACCCTGGCACTGATGAGGGCCGGGGGACACTTACTGTCCTTTACCATATGCAGAACCTTGGCAGTGGTGTGGCTCTGATTAAAACTTGGTATTTTCCCTTTGCTTGTGTATGTGGTTGTTGCACTACTGGAGTTGAAGGATCCTTGGCTTTCTCTCCTGCCTGTACTGTTTCACTTGGAACTGTGAAACACTGGTGGGGCTTATAGGGTTGTCAGTGTTCACTGCAAGGATGTTTTACTTTGGACAAGGGAATTTGAGAAACTGTTGCCATCCAGCAGGCTAAGGGATGCAACTTAAAGTCCTGCTATTGAAAACACTGCCTCAATGCAACCCTAACCAGTGATTGAGAGATATGGAAGCTAGAAAAAACCTTTTGGAAGGAGTGGGTAAGAAATGCCAGGAGTCTGTTTTTCAAGTCCTGTGATAGTCAGTCTTTTGAAAGCACATTTTTCTTCTTTTTCTTTTGTTTTGTTCTAGTACCAGTGTATTTAGTGTAGGAAGTAATTTGGAGGCTAAGCCTTCCAAGAGCACTGTACTGCTAATTCCAGTAAGTTGTACGCTCATTGTATGCAATATGAATGATGTACAAAACTTCCTAATTACTCTTGTTCCCTTTAGCTCTCCCGAAATATGGGTGATACTTTCACAGCGTCTCTGTAGGTATAAACTGAAGCAATGACCACACTGATGGTAACAAACAGCACACACAGTGTTGCCTTTGGAGGAATTTCAGTAAGATTAATCAGTTTAAAGACTATGGAGAAATAATTTATTTGTTAAATCTGTATCATAGAATTACAGAATGGTTGGGTTGGAAGGGACCTTACACATCATCTGCTTCCAACCCCCCATCGTGAGCAGCGACACCTTCCACTAGAGCAGGTTGCTCCAAGCCCCATCCAACCTGGCCTTGAACACTGCCAGGCATGGGGCAGCCGCAGCTTCTCTTGGCAACCTGTACCAGTGTTTTACCACCCTCAGAGTGAAGAATCTACCCCAGATGGCTGATTCATAGTGCTTTATTTAGGTGTATTTAGAATCTACTTAGTTTTCAAACTGCACTCTTGTGTCGACTTGTTTAAAAGCAGAATGGACGAAGGAAAGCCTCTGTTTCTATTCCCACCTGTTGCTTTCTGTGCCTGCCTCAAGCTTGGCCTGAAGGCGAGTTTCAGGAGCCGCGCAGGACAGGGATCCGGCCGGCGGTCGCTGCCGAGCTCCCCAGGAAGATGCCGGCCGCTCGCCGGCGCTCCGGGGCCCCCTGCGGGCGGGCTTGGGGCGGCCGGGACTCACGCCTGTCCTTCTGCTTGCGGGGAAGCGGCTTCTGTTCGCCGCCGATGTTGCCCGCCTCGCAAAGCTTTACAGTTTTATTGTCCTTGCTGTTTTCAAATTAGGAATAGCCACTGTCTCCCGATGTCCCGAAAGAATGAAAGGTGTTGGTCCCTATCCGGAATGTGGTTATCTGGAGATAAACAAGCTCGCCTAGGGTTGGTGCCTAGGTTTCTGGGGCAGGGGTGTTTCGGGCGCGACGTCCCCAGCACTGCCCGGGAATGGCAGGGAATATTCTTTCAACCGGCGGGCTTTCTGTGACAGGGCACAGGCCAGATCGTGCCCGCGGAACCGCGCAGCCTTCTCGGTTAGCATGCACGGCTCCCGGCGGGCCGAGCGGGAGGGCCAGGGCGGTGAGGAGCAGGGGGAATGGACCCGGTGAGGATCCTGCGGGGCCGGACGGACAGAACGGGACGGCGGGAAGCAGCAGGAACGGACCCGATGCGGGTCCCCGCGGGGACGGCTGGGCAGAACGAGACGGCGGGGGGCAGCGAGGACGGATCCTGTGCAGGTCCCGCGGGGCCGGACGGGCAGAACGGGGCGGAGGTGAGCAGCAGGAACGGACCCGATGCGGGTCCCGCGGGGCCGGACGGGCAGAACAGGGCAGCGGTGAGCAGCAGGAACGGACCCGATGCGGGTCCCACTGGGTCGGGAAGACGGAACAGAGTGGCGGTGAGCAGCGGGAACGGAAACTATGCGGGAGCCGCGGGGCCGGGCGGTCAGAACGGGGCAGCGGTGAACAGCAGGAACGGACCCCATGCGGGTCCCACTGGGCCGGGAGGGCGGAACGGGTCGGCGGTGAGCAGCGGAGACGCACCCGGTGAGGGCAGAATGTGGCGGAAGTGGGGAACGGGGATGAAACTCTTGAGGGCGGAACGGGGCGGTGGTGAGCATCGGAAACTGACCCTGTGCTGGTTCCCCGGGGCGGGACGGGCAGAAAGGGGCGGCAGCGGGCAATGGGGACGGACCCGGTGCTGGTCCTGAGGGGACGAAGGGAGGAACGGGACGGCGGTGAGCCGTGCGAACGGACCCGATGCGGGTCCCGCGGGCGGGTGGGCGGGGTCACTGCCGCCCGCGCTCAGCACCCGGGAGAGCTCCCCACTCACTGCGCATGCCCCGCCCCGCCGGCGCCTATATAAACGCGGCGAGCAGCAAGCTCGGTGCCGGTCTGCCGGGCCGAAGAGACGCAGTCGGTACCCCTGCAGAGACTGCTTCCTCCTGCTAGCGCAGGGATCTGAAGAAAACCTCCCCCGTACCCGCCGCCCTCCCTGGTATGGGATGGGAGACACTTGCGAGAGCCGTGACTGCCCGCCAGCTGTCGGCGTGAAGAACGTAGGGGACTGGGAGTCCTGGAACGTGCCGCTGGATTTCCTGGAGGATTCCCAGATGAGCAACGGGAGCAATGTGTCCTTCCTGCAGTTCTTCAAGAACACCAACTTGGAGCGAGCTGATGGGGTGCAAGGGGACAGCTCCGATGTGGTGCGGATTGTCATCTCGCTGGTCTACTCTGTGGTATGTGCCCTGGGGCTGGTGGGCAACCTGTTAGTCCTCTACCTGATGAAAGTCAAGCAAGGCTGGAGAAAGTCCTCCATTAACCTCTTTGTGACCAGCCTGGCAGTGACCGACTTCCAGTTTGTGCTGACATTGCCATTCTGGGCAGTGGAGAATGCACTGGATTTCAACTGGCTCTTCGGTAAGGCAATGTGTAAGATTGTCTCCTATGTGACAGCCATGAATATGTATGCCAGTGTCTTTTTTCTCACTGCCATGAGTATAGCTCGATACCACTCTGTGTCTACAGCCTTGAAGAATCACCGGAGAGGAAGTGACCCACTGGGTGGCTGCTGCTCTGCCAAGTGGCTTTGTGTACTTATTTGGCTGTTGGCTATCCTGGCTTCCCTGCCCCATGCCATTTTTTCCACCACTGCCACTGTCTTTGATGATGTGCTCTGTCTTGTCAAGTTCCCTGAAGGCCGAGGCAGCAATGCCCAGTTCTGGCTGGGTATGTACCACATCCAAAAGGTGCTGCTGGGCTTTGTGGTGCCACTGATAATCATCAGCCTCTGCTACTTGCTTCTGGTACGCTTCATCAATGAGAAACATGTTGGCAGCAAGTGCAGTGGCCCCGGTTCCAAGCGCCGTGCCAGAGTGACTAGGTCAGTGTCCATTGTTGTGCTGGCTTTCTTCTTGTGCTGGCTGCCTAATCAAGCGCTCACAACATGGGGCATCCTCATCAAACTCAACGTGGTGAACTTCAGTACTGAGTATTTCCTCTCCCAAGTGTACTTCTTCCCCATTAGCGTGTGCCTGGCACACTCCAACAGCTGCCTCAATCCCATCCTCTACTGCCTCATGCGCAGGGAGTTTCGCAGCTCACTGAAGAGCCTCCTCTGGAGAATGACCTCACCTTCTCTCACCACCATGCGTCCTTTCACCAACACCACCAAGCCCGAGCAGGAGGAGCAGGTCCTGCATGCCCTGGTGCCTGACCAGCCTGTCCGGCCTGTCGCTGCTTCTTGCCCTCATGCAACCATCCAGCCAGAGGTAGTCTACTACCCGCCTGGGGTGGTGATGTACAGCAGCCGCCACGACCTGCTGCCCGCTACCTCTGCGGAGCAGCACTGCTAAGATGGGCAGGGGGCTTTTGGGGGTGGGGCTGTGGGATTTGTGTAAGACATGACGCTGGGATATTGAATGTGTGGTAGGGTCAAGGGGAGGAGAGATGGGTAATGGAGGGCTTCTGTCTGAGAGATGCTCTTTTGGGGTTGTTTCTGCTCTTGGAAGCTTGTTGATGAAAATTATTTTCTTGAAAAAGTTTCCCAGAGTAGGGAACAGGAGTAGAAGGAGGCAGGGTGGTTTGGGGTGTCTCTAGGAGCTTTTTAATGCTTGTACCTGTTCTGGGGAACAGGCAGTGGGGAGGGTGGCAGGGTTCCATCCAGGGAGGATAAGGACTTGTAAGGGAGGAGAGGTGCTGGGTGGCTTTGACTGTGTCCCCCCAGCCTGGAGGTGCAGGCAGCAGCAGAACAACAGCCCTCCTGACTCAGTGTGTGTGTGTTTGAGGTGGGAGGGTTGGGTTGCTTTCTCATTACTGTGTAGCATTGTAAATGATGCCAGCTTGGAGCTTTTGGGGCTCCAGTGTGGGCACAGAGATCAGGCAGCCTACATCCTATTTCACACCTGCCCCTATGGGAACAGCCAAGACAAGTGGGTACAAGGCTCCTGGTTGGTTAGGCTTGGCCTTTTCCCCTCTTTTAGAGACCTAGAAAAGAGAGGGGACAAGGAGCACTGTGCTCCCCCCAGAGCTGTGTCAAATTTGCTTTTCCAGCTCCCTGTCCCTTCCGCTGCTACCAGAGTGTTGAGCAACCCAGAAAGCCAAGGAGAAACCTAAGGACAGGACTTGCAGTTTTGTGGAGGAGTGTTGCTTGGCTAGGTTTGGAGGGGAGCATGTGAGCCCCCTGACATCCTGTTGTCCAGCTCTCTCCAGGCTGCTGGGGGGGATCTTGCATCACCAAGCCATGTGCAGCAAGACAGGCACCTCTCCTAGGGTACTGAGGCTGCAGGATTTGTTCTTGCTGTGCTTCAGACTGTTTGTATCTTGCTCCAGGAAATCAACACAACTGCACATAAAACAAAAAGGAAGAAGGTACAAATTGTAGCCATTTCAAGCTGCTTGCTCGAGGATAATTCTGCTTCAGCTGAAGCAAGCACAAAGGTTTTTGTTCTACAAAAGTGGTTGTTAAGGGTCTGCACTGATACTTGCCAATGTTTTAATTAACTCCGTTTCAATTACTCTGGTATGAGCAACCCTGGACCTTGCCTCTCACACCCTGAAGAAAGGGCAGGGATAATGCCTGTCCCAGCCTGTGTTCCAGAGAAAGATCTAGGAAATAATTTGAGGTTTATCTGAAATGGACTTTATAAGGGCATGAAAAAAGTGTAATTCTAAGCTGTGAAAATTTTAATAATAAGGTTATAGATTTACTTTAAAAAAAATTAAATTATAAGAAAATAAAAATGGAAAGGTTAAAATATTTATTTTAAAAGATGGAAAAATGCAGCATTTGTCAAAATACAAGTTTCTTAGTCCCCAGTACTGCATATAGAATGAATATGCAAATACTATATTCAAACCCCTCTCTATTTCTAGCCTCTTTTCCTGCAGCCTAATGCCAATATCTGCCTGACCCCGCTAAAAAAGCATTTCTACAGAGGAGGAAAAAACCTTATGCAGAGGGTTTTTTGTCACCTCTAAGTACTGGTGTGGAACAAAGTTGCTGTTTCTGTCCAGAGAAAATTTCAATGCCCTTAGTGGAAACTATGCTTTGCAGATTGTGTTACTATATGTGTCAGTAACTCCTATTATGAAATTTGGGGTTGGTCTCAAAGGAGCTGGTTCTGCTATTTGAAAGGAGAAGCTGTTGTTCTGTTTTTTTCAAGGCAGAAGAGACTTCTACTAGACATTTGGATGCTTCGCTAACTGTGAAGATAGTGATTTGCAAGGTGTCTGGAGAACAGCAGAAGTGAGCTGGCAGATGATTCATGTACTTACACAGATGCGAAGACTGAAGAAATCTGATATATCCACAGAAGAACTTGAGCTTCTAAGACTGTAAGATTATCAAGTTCTTAAGTCCTGACTTGTTGGAGTTGTCCTGCCAGTTGAAGTCTGTAGGTATTTGAAGTTTTTTCTAGTAAAATATTTTGTGCCTAGAAGTCTGTTCTGGAGCATGCCTAAATCTACATAAGTCTGTAGTATTTCTCACTCTGCTTCATGGGGATCTCTGTTAGGACTGGCCATGGTGTTTACATGAGGGAGGCAGCTCTGCATGCCAACATGGAACACCCTGTGTCAGGCCACACTAAGTTAGAAGCAGCTGTAATCTTAACTCATTCCCCCCATCCCTTTGCTTCTGTGCCTGGATATACTTCTCCTGTCCCACCTTCGGTGCATGTGTAAATTGTGCTCCTTCCTCTTCCCTTTTGAAACACCAAATAAGTGGGCCCACCAGCTATGAGACTCAGCTTTCCCATTCTACATCCCTGGGGAATGGCTGAATATGAGGGTTATTCTGTGAATATGCTTGAATCCTCTGGCTTGAAACAGTTCCCTGTTGCATGAGTTGCTCACCTTTGCTGGATCATAAAGGGAAAGCAAGCCCTTGAATACTCTACAGCATAGTGGTTAGAGTGTGAGCCTCACAGAGGAAGTGCTGAGATTTTTTTTCCATATAAATGCAGAAGAGGTGATCCAGATCTGGATTTTAGGTCTCCCTTTTCCAAGAACAGTGATTAACTTTCTCCTAGGTCCTGGTTCCATTAAAGTTTCCATATACCATGCAGGAGCCTGAGAGCTTTCTAGACCTCTAAGTTTAGTGGCCTAATGTGTCAAAAGATTTGCAGGGAACACATTTGGGTCTCTCATATTCTGGGAGGAAGCCCAAATTCCTGTGCTAGCAAATGAAGAAGGCTGCACTCTTGTGTGAGAAAAGAACACATAACTCCAGAGTTGAGACCTAACAATGGTCCTACAGGTGAGGAGAAAATACCTATTTTAAGAATAGGGGCTGAATCTCAAAGCCAGACTCTCTTCTTTGTATCTGCTATTGAACAGCATAGTTTCTTGCTTGGCTTGCTGGAATTTCAATCCTTATCCTGATGCTTAAGTGTCCTCGTGCACTATACAGAAAGTTATCTAGGTGTCTAAAGTGTAACTATGAATTTCAGTAGATAGTAAGCTGCCTAAAAGACATCCTCTGTGGTGCTCAGCATGACAAAGCCTATATGCTTTTGTGGATGTTAATGTAGACATAATTTTGTGCCAGCAAAACAACACAGTGAAAGACTATGTTCAGTAAAACTCATAGTTAACCCAGAATACTAGCAAGATACCATGCTTGAAAGAAAGCCCAGGTATTCAATTACCAAAGACATAAAGCACTTATGTTTTGCAGATCACCCAATAGGAAATACCTTGGGTTTCTAGACCATGGATTTAGATGGCAGGTCTCTCTTAAGCCACTGGTCCATCAGGTGTAGGCTGTGAATGGGCTGTTTGAAGAGGCACAACCCACCCACAGTTGGTCAACAGCTGGTTTAGGCCAGAGCAGCACCTCTGGCTGTGCAGTGAGTGTGTGACCAATGTGGCCAAAGAGCACTGCTTTAGCTGTGCATGAGCAGAGGGAATTTTGAGGCTCAGCTATTAGTGCATGAAATCTGGGCTCTGTGTTGCATGGGCAGGGGCACCAGCCAGGGCATTGCAAGAAAAGGGCAGTTGCTCCGTATGTGCACACAGCATCAGATGTGGGGCCTGAGAAAAGGGTCTTTCTTTGGCACTACACATCAGCAACAATTAGGAAATCAGAGATTTCCTAAATAACCAGTGCAACATGCTTCAAAACCAGTTCTGTTTCCTCCAATTTTTCATGTCTTCATTTGTAACAATCACCTGTTCATGGACTAAAGTAAACACTGCTGAAGCATACGAAACAATGGTCTCTGAGTTCTTTGAGAGGTTTTTTTTTTTGGGACGGGTCTCCCGTTAACATGTTCCTGGTGGTGTGGTGGGAGAGAGGTGCATGGTGATGCAGAATGATAGGGACCTGAAGGTGCAGGCTGACATCTAGTGACAGACTGAAAGAACCTTTAAAGCCCTCTGGCGCTGGCTTTGATTGCCTAAGGACTTTTAAAATACTTCCCTCCTCAAATAACTAACCAAGCTCTTAATGTAATAACAACTTCCAATTGCATTTCCAGGTTTCCTCTTGAAATACCTCTTGAGTATAAATATTGCTTTGCTTTCTCTTTAAGTTATTCTGGCACTAGCTGTAGCAGTAAAAAAACCCTCATCCAGTTCCTTTCATTCCTGTTCACAACTGTCTGCTTTAAAACATGATTATTCTACCTGAGTGTCTGCACAGAAGCTCTGATGTAATCAAGGACCCCTGAGCCTGTGCAGGCATAGTTATGCATGCAATACAGCTCCAGGACATCAAATGAGAGCTTGGATCTCCAGTTTTAGTAAGAGTTATTTCTCTCCTGCTGCAAAACAGAATTTGGATTAATTGGTTCAGGGGGTATTATTAAAAATATCTTGTTATCATGATTAAACAGTTACAAGAAAATCCTCTGGGTACATTCTCAGCATCAGTAAGAGCAGCAGCAGTTGAGACAGTCTCTAAAGAAAGGCTGGGCCACCAGTTAAGTTGTTCCTTTGCTGAAGCATAGCTGGGAACATGCCTTAGATGTGCTCTTTAGTTGCAGGGAGTGGTTCTCCTTAGAACTGTCTCTTTCAAATCCATATGAACTTGCAAACACATGCAAGTTTCTCAGCCTATGTTTGTGCAGAGCCTCAGAGTCCTTCCCAGTATCTTAAATACAAAATACAGACTCACAGAGCAACTGAGCAAATTGGGTGAAGAAAACCCAAAGGAACAGCTGGAGACAGAAACAGTGTGTTTACTTGTGCAAGTTTTTTGAAACCTTGACCTACTTGCTTGGGGAGGGCTGCAGGCTTTTCAATGTGGGAAATAACAAAATAAAGGTAGCTCACTCAGGTATCAACTCTTTCCCTCTGTTTCTCCAAGGACCTGTGTATTTCCCTACACAGACCAACTGAATGAGTATGCTTATTGCACAATGATCAAATTAACTATCAAACATTGACTTCTAGCATCATTGTTCAATGAACCTTTCCACTTTTGTTTGGAATCACGTATAACCTCATGCTTGATAAAACTGGAATTTGGTGGAGAGTCTCTTAAAGTTTAGACAAGAAAGCTGAAAAACAAATGCCTTCAATTTTCTTTCAGACCAAATACTAAAACTGAGGTAATAAAGTCCTTACCATTTCATAGCTACCAACAATTAGCTTAGAGTTAAGATGACGGGGAAATCACATCTGCCCAATCTGGTAACCTTTTGTGATTAGATATCTGGCTTGGTAGATGAGG
Organism: Agapornis roseicollis; assembly: GCA_002631895.1. NCBI lineage: Eukaryota > Metazoa > Chordata > Aves > Psittaciformes > Psittacidae > Agapornis > Agapornis roseicollis. Next base: position 47,002 of record NDXB01008241.1, read on the forward strand.
GGAGAACAGTGAATATTGTTTATTTTGATTTAAATATGGCTTTTGATGCTCTCTGCCTTGACACTAGTACGGACCAGGTAAGTGGAAGGTGAGCTGGGCTGAACTTACAACCATCAGGATTAAAGGGTCATGATTAGCAGCACAAAGTCCAGCTAAAGGGCAATGACCAGCAGTGTATCCCAGAGATCAACACTGTGGTCTGTCCTGTTCAACATTTTCACTAGGGAACTGGGGGACAGAGTGCATCCTCAACATGTCTGCAAAAGAAGGAGGAGTGACTGATACAGCAGAGGGCTGTTCCACTATTCAGAGGGTCATTGATGGGCTGGAGTAATGGGTTGACAGGAACCCCAGGTAGCTGAACAAAGGGAAATGCGAATTCCTGCACCTGAGGGTGGATAATCTCAGCATCAGTAGAGGATGAGTGACCCAGTCGACTGCTGAGCATTTTTGCAGAAAAGGACCTGGCAATCCTGGCGGGCAGGTTTAACATGAGTCACCGATGTGCCCTTGGAGCAAAGGCCAGCAGCAACCTGTTCACATTAAGCAGAGCATTGCCAGCAGATCAAGTGGTCCTTCCCCTCTGCTCTGCCTGGTGAGACCACATTGGGATGCTGTGTCTAGTTCTAGGTTCCCCAGTACAAGAGGCAGGTGAATTCACTTTAGAGGCTCCAGTATGGTGGAGGGCTTGGAGCCTCTGCTGTGTGAGAAGAGCTTGCAGCTGAGAAGGCTCAGGGGGATCTTGTCAATTGTTTAAATGTCAAATGAAAAATCTTTCCTTTTTTTTTTTTTTTTTTTTTTTTCG
>NDXB01008245.1:0-48383 GCA_002631895.1 Agapornis roseicollis
GTTGGAACTGGATGATCTTAAGGTCCTTTCCAACCCGAACTATTCTATGATTTTATGATTCTAACTTCTGTCTGCCTTGTTTATGAGTTTACCCAGTTCGTTCTTGTCCTTTCCACCATAGACATGGAAAACAAAAGGGCATGCACATCCAGGAGGTTTTTCCAAGTCTCTTGTGGAAGAAGTGAGTCCAGGTGATTTCCTAGGACATTATTTTCCACATGCCCAGGATAGGTCAGTAAGAGCACAGCCGTAAATATGCAAACACAAAACTGAGCTTCACAGAAATGTTTCCCTATGTTCATTGATGAGTTAATTTGTTGGCAACCCATGAGATCTTTGGCTCCAAAATCAGAAACACATTTTAACCAGCCTCTATAAGGAAAGCTGAGATTTAAAATTATAGTGGTCATATGTATGCAATTATCTCTGCTAGCATTTCCTCATCAAGCACCTGGGCTAAAGGAATTCAAATGCATCACAGAAAAAGAGGATTCAGAGCAAACACAGCTTCAGACTAATCCCCAGGGAAAAGGTTTGCTTTAAATGCTCTGTCTACATTTCTCCTAGAGCCAAAGGAGAGATATACTCATCCTGATTCATCCCACCCCTAAGTGAGAAGCAGTGAGACTTCATTCCAGCAGCACTCACAGCTTATCTTAGATTATCACAGGACTCAGTTGAATTAGTCATCTAGAAGAAAGAACTCCCCTAGTTTGATTGCACTATAACTGTTGTACCTAAAACTCCGACCATTGCTTGCAGGTGAGGAGCTGAACTCCACCTTTGGCTGTGTTTGCTCCCCCTTCCCCTCCATTTTTCAGCCTTACACTTCCACCACCATTATTGCCCCTCTTCTCTTGGGAAAATCCAGAGATCTCACCTTGCACTGATGACAGCAGCTGCCATGAGCACATTCGGCACCCAACTTCAGGGAGCAGGTTCTGGCATCGCAGCAGGGGTTATTGCATTCCTACAAGACAGAGAGATGCAGTGGAGATTACAAGGCAGATGTTCAAGACAGAAACATGCCAGAGCATCAAAGTGTGAGGCTGGGGCTAATCTGTTCTCATAAATCATGAATTGCATGCACACAAAGTAGCACCCTTCCTTTTACAATACGTTCATGATATCCAGCATGTGCTGAATTACAGTACTGCATAACTGTATGCTCTGTTGGACTGACTGGATACTACAGATTCTACTCCTTACATGTGGCAAATATGGGCTGCAGGTTCCAGCTCACTTTTGTCTTATTAGTCAAAGTATGAACTGAGAAAAGTGAGATGCAGTGCTAAGAGTAGCTTCATCATTATCAGGGATGGAGCTGTAGGCAAAGTGAACTTACATATGGAAATGCAAAATCTACATTCACTTTTTCTTTTCTAAATGAACTTTTTACCACCTCTGTTCAGCCATGGATCATACCATCCCTGAGTTCTGGCATGCACTGTACTACACATAATGAGTTAGATGTGATTTATATTGTGTATACATTTACATACAGAGAAGGTGTACACATCTCCTGCACAAACAAAAGCTGTTTACATATCACATAACTGTACTTGTGAAATACATAATAAAATCATAGTGTCCCACTAAACCCTAAATGGCTGGATCTGAGCAATTGTTACCTCCACCTCTCCACAGTCACACTCCTCCCCCTCTTCCAAGTAGCCATTTCCACATTTCTTTCCACCATACATCTTTCTGGTATCCGGCATATTGGAGAGACACATCCCTCCACCAGACTGCAGATACTTCTCCAGCTCTTTCCTATTGCATCGGTTGAACACCTTGGGGAATGGGTGCCTGAATGTGAACAGTGTAGAGAAACATCAAGACACACACGGGCAACGATCAGAGAACCAAAAAGGAGCACATGCAAAACCTGGCAAGCACCAAAGGACACAGGTCTCTCTCTGAAGTCTATAAAACTGTGCTAAAACAGACTGTGGTTTTGTGTGCCTGTTCAAAATCAGATCCATTTGGTGCACATTTGAAGCTAAGGTGAGACTGCACTGCAAGACTGTATAGAAACAGTATGTCTGTCCTTACCTGCTCAGCACTGATGCTGTGGCTTGTTTCTAACTGCTTGAAAAAGCCGGACAATCCAGCATTCAGACTGCAGATAACTGCTTGTGAATCTAACTGCTAAAAATAACATCTCTTTTTTCCTGTCCACTGCCTCATTGCAAAAGATGTGAATATTGCTGCTATGTGAAATATTCAGTTTTGTTGCTACAATGCCAGAAGCTATGCCCTCTATATATGACCATGAATGTGTGTGTTCATGCTGCATGTTCCACTAGCATGTCACGATGTTTTCACTTCTCACCTAAATGTTCTTCCTTATTTGGAGAAAATAATGTACGTAAAAGATGATATCTATGGTGAAAATTCCCTGCTAAACCCCAAGGAGGAAGGTTTGAGGGAATGGGAAATGTGGCTTTAAGGAAATGAGTTCATCTGACATTTTAACATGACTGAAATATGGAAGCTGGATCCCTGTGGGTTTCCAGTCACTCTCACTTCCCCTTTCTCTCAAATCCAGCTATTTGTTTTCTTTTAAACACAGGCTTTCTGTGGCTCATTGAAACTAAGCAGTATTCTTACAATATGCAGGCAATCTGGTCTCATGTCCTCTGACTTAGAAATATAGCCCTATCACTGTGCCTTTTAATAAAAGTCAGTTCTTTCCTGAAGCAATCCTTTTTTCCTCTCATTACCACATTGTAGCACACATGAGCTTTTGTACCAGATGCTTTAGAAGCCCTGTCAATGATCTATCTATGCATATCTTATGCAACACAGAAATGAAACCCATGCGAACCTCTGCCAAGGTCACACATGTTCTGGTCACCCCTGTTTCTCTGTACCTGCTGGCAATAGGCAGTCCAGGTTTTGCAGAAGGATGTGTGTCTACATGCATCGAACCTGCTTTGTGTTGATGGATCATTTGGTAGGGCAGAATGGGAAGCACAAGCTCTGATAAGGGGCTAGAGGGGTCCTGAGACAGTCTATGAGGACTGAAGATAGGAAATTCTTCCTTTGTATCAGACAGTTTAGAACTTCATTTCTAAGCGCTGTCAGGTGCCTGTGTTACCTAAGGCTAATCTCAAGGCAGGATAAATTCATTGGGAATATATCGATTGCTAGTGATACATGAGCCAGGGTTTGCCCAGCAGTATTTTCTCTATAAATATAGGGGACTGGCTCCAACAGGCAGCAACAAACCCACCGTCAGTCTGCGTTTGTAGCCCTTACTCTGCCAAGACTCTTGTAATGAAGTCTGTTGCATTTCTCCATTAGATCATGTAGGATGAACTCACCCAGTTGCTGAAGCCATGATGCAGCCTCCATCTTCTGCAGGTGTATTACAGCAGCCAGCTGAATCATGATTCATGCCAAAATTGTGTCCCATTTCATGGGCAATGGTAGCAGCAACACCAATGGCATTATCAGAGTGATCCTGTGCAAGGTCAAAGAGGCACATCAGCATTTTACCTGTGCCTGTCCTGAGTCAATGGGGTATGCAGCATTTCTTATTACTATATGTAGAAAACATCTACTGGAGGTGTTCCTGCCTATAAGCAGGTGAGCTAAAGACCTTCCCAGGAAATATTCACTTCCTGAGCTTTAGGAGGCATCTATCCTATGCATGCACTGCTGGAAAGATACTTTATATTTGGTATTAGCAATTACTTACCATGTTTACTCCTCCTGACTGGAAATCAGAGCACATGGCCATCACAGGAGCCAAGCCTACAGTGGTACCTTGGAAGGGCACACCCCTAAAATCAACCCAGAAAAGACCATGAATTGGCACTGAAGCCCTTGAGAAGGCAAGGCAGAGAAATGCATCCTGCAGTCCACAGTCCCATAGATATACACAATATGAGGTGAATACATTTTCTTTAGTAGCATCTTCAAGTATAGGACATCATAGCAGAGCTACAGAGCCTTAAGACCTATTTTCCTTGGACTACTATTTGGGTTTACAGGACAAGCAGCCAATTCTGGTTTTTGTAATGGTCTGATGCCAAAAAATGCTCCTGTTGAGCTTTGCAACAAGCACAGAAAAGACTATTTATGGCTCCTTAACGGGGAACTGTGAATACTTGATTTACCATAAGCCTGACAGTTGCCAGCTTGGGATTCAGGGACTTGACAGAGTACTAGATAACATCTCTGAAGGGCAGCCATGCTCAGCTCCTGCCTGGGGAGCCAGAATTCTGCATTATCCCTGCCAGCATGTCTGAAATGGGAGCCCTGAAAATTGTGCTCAGGGCATGACCAGGTAGATGAAATACAGAAGTGTTAAAGGGGAGAAAACCAACCAGCAAAAACCAACCAAACGAAACAAGGGATTGCAGTTGTGCAGGTTTCTCCTGACTTGCCATTATTTACTGGTGGATAAATTACCATGGAAGAGGTAAGGAGATCGTCCAATGACACCTGCGTTGCTGGCCATATCTACTGGCCCTAATGGGATCAGTAGGGTGAGTTAGGCCATCAGTTAGCTCCCAGCACCATGTCCACTGTGCCTTGGTGGGATGAGTTAGGAATGAATGACTTTCACAAAGGGTTTAGATCCCCTTTACAGGTCTTGCTTATGGTACAGATTTCCTGGAAGCTCTACATGCAGCTGTGACAGATCATGTGCTGCTGCGTGTGATGCACACACACAATAAAGCTGATGCACTTTGATGCATGTGTATGGAGACCGTTGCATAGCCTGGGACTTCCACTTTTCCTAACATGGCTGTGTTCTGGGCACCAGAGCTTAATGCTGGCTGAGCAGCCTCTATGTAAATCTGCCACTCTGAATATTAGAATGATAGAACCTTACAAACTGATTTCCCACCCACTCAAACCACTTGTTAGAAGCAGTTTATTTGAGGAGAAATAAACTTACGTGATCAGCTGGGCATTATCGTGTTTTCTGTGCACCCTCTCCTTGCTACTCCAAGCCAGAAAAGACTTCAAGGTGGAGTAGGGATTCTCACTTACATCACATTTATTCCAATTACTCCAGATTTCCAGCCCCACTAAGGCAATCCGGATATTCAGGGATCTGTAAAACTAAGGTATAGGAAAGAAAAGAGAGGACAAAATGAGCACCACTGATTTCTTTTGATCTGTTTAAGTACTGAGTATGAACCCTGCTAAATGTTACTACAGATACACCTGTCCAGAAAAGATGCTCCCTCTGGCAATCCATTGCAATGTCATGATGCAGCTGTGCAGGGAGAAAAGTGCACCACTCACAAACCTAAACTTGATTGAACCAGAGACACCGAACTTTCATTTTTAAATGAATGACAAGAAGAGAAACCAAGACTGAGGACTCGCTCATGTTTATCTTTACATATGCCAAAATTCCTGAAAAGAGGAAGGAAATGATCTGCTGCCTGCATCAAGTACTAACAGGACAAGTCTTCATGGGCAGTGGGGTGGAAGGAGTTTAAGGGAAAAGTGAAGGGAGTAGATCCAAAAAGTACCACTTGGTAGCACTGCAAGGATGAGCTCTGCAGGCTCCTTCTAGCTTTAGCTGCCAGGATTTCCTGTTGCCAAATTGCCAAGACAGTCTGAAGGAATACCTCAGTCCCTTGTCAACAAGCATTATTTAGGTGACACATTTAATAGAGATGTATTAAAACAGAGACGCTTGTGATGGCTCCAAGTTAAGGATTGGAGATTTCTCCAGCCCATCCCTCATGTCCAACAACAGAATTGTTTGGTAGATGCTCTGCACTCCCCAGGTCACTGGGGAAAGCAGTAGAGAAAACCTGCTCCACTGGGAAAAACTACTGAAGCATTATTCGCACCCACATTAAGGCAGAGTGCCTCTGTCACAGTTCTCATAATTGAAGATTTGTGCTTTGGTTTCCCCCTTTCATGCACACCCAATCTCACCTTATCTACGTAATTAGCAGCCTCCACTAATTTAAGCCTTGTTGCTTCAATGTTGAAGTGATGCTTCTGAAACTGAACAAAATGAACATGTCAGGCAGCATAAAGGCAACTAGAAGAGCGGAATGTGTTAAAACAAGTCACATTACTCTAGGAATAAGAAGGTAACTATGAAAGGAAGCCCAGAGGTTTTCCTCACTGTATACCTGAGTACATGTATATTCAGAGTTCACCCATAGCATCCCACTGCAGCGATGTTACTCAAGCACTGGTAGTAACACAGTGGAGCAACCCAAACTTATCAGAGCCCCTAGAGCCAGGGTCAGACAAAGAACTGACAAATGTGCCAGGTAAAATATATGGTAACATCACTTCATGTCTGAGGTCAAAGCTTCCATAGCACTCATCACATCTCACTCATACAATCAGTGAAGGTGCACCATCAAATGAATTTGCCTGTTTAAACCACCTGGCGATTAGAAGTTAATTTTAGCAAGCTCTTTGATTTAAGGAATTAAAGGTGCAAAATGTTTAGATTTTTGTTTAACAGACAACAAAACCTGGCACTTTTGTATAGGCAAGGCAGAGAGTAAAGCAAGGGCAGTTAATGACAGCACTGTAAGGGTGTCCACCCCAGCTTGTCTAATCAAATGAACAACACATGGCAGTATAATGTGTTTTCTCAGTTTCCCTGTTATCCTGCTAATCAATAGCGAAAACAAATAGGTTCTGCCTTTAGTTTTAATCTGAATAAATTATAGCCCAGAGCACTATGTGGCTTTCCCTATTGGAGTTTCAAGTTGTAAATTATGAACAGGACCAGCCCGACTCCTGTCTGTGCTGGAGATTTAATGATCAGCAAAACAGTGCATACTTGCATTATCAGTTAGTATGTCTGGTGTGCTAGCCAGGCTGGGGATGGGGAAGGGATTGCTAACATGATCCCATTACTTACCTCTGCATAATCAGCCACGAGCAGAAGCTCCACATACTTTGTAGCCTGCAGAGCCTCCCGTTTCACCTACAGCAGCAGGAACACAGGTTATTTCCCCAATATCTCCCAAGAATCTCTTCACAAAACATATGTACAAGTTGGTTTTCCCAGTTTATTTTTCACTGGCCATTCCCCCTGCCCCACAGGAGATCCCCATCCCACACACAGGGATCTCCAGATATGATTGACTTATAGCAACCAAGCATCAGAAATCAGTTTAGATACAGCCAGTGCCCATGTTCCTGTCCTCAGCCCTGCTCACCCTCTGGTGTGGTGGTTTCATCCCAGTTGTGAAGTCCCTGAGCCAGTCGTTGGTTGTGTCCCCAGTGCCCTGGTAGCCACAGGCTCCTCTCTGCAACCTCAAGTCATCCAACCTGTAGATTAAGTGCTGGTTTGGGCTGTCAGGAGCTGGCTCTAAGATATAGCTGGAATTGCTGCTCAGTACAATAAGCCCTCTGTTGAAATGGGAAGCAATAAGAGGGAAAGCTAATTACTATCACAGCAACTGCAGACAAATCCTTCTGCTGCTGCTGAGCTCCCGTCTGACACTTGCCTTTAACAGAACTGACCTGAAAAGAGTAAAGACTTTGTCAACAGAAAACAAAAATCGCAGTTCTTTCTATGGGTTGCACATCGCAATATGGATCTGGTTTTCTCAATGAGCATGTTACAGCCAGGACAGCTGGACATCTGTGCTTGATGCGCACTAGATGCATGGCTCAATGGGCAGCACACCTCACTGTGAAGGCTCTGGGTGAAAACAGCTATATGTGTGCAGCTCCCATGCCTTCCTGGCAATTAGAAAAGGATGCCAAGGGGCTGCCAGCACGCGCTGACAGTGCAGGGATGCAGGAACCCAACTGCATGTACACACTGAGACATCTCTACTCTTCCTCTCAGATGGAAGGCAGAGCCTCAGAAAGGGCAGTCTAATAGGAGCAAGGCACACCTGTGGCTAACTTTTGGATTACTCATTGCAAGCCACAGGTGGCTGCACTGTCTTGTTTATCTCCCTAGGTTCTTTGGCCTGTGCTACAGTCACTTTAAGATGTCTCGGGTTTGCTTTGGCTCTGGCTGTTTCCTGGCTGGAGCCGGTCCCATCAGCACAGCTTCCAATCAGTGCTTGAGAGCAGATGATCACTAATATCAATAAAGCCCATGTGGTGTTTGGAAACAAACTCTGAGCTGGTGTAAATGAATGCAGCTCCCTGGTCACAATGAGCTATTTCACTTACTCCTGCTGAGGATACAGACCATCTTTTCCTGCCAAAGACTCCATTACTACCAAAGCGAAGGGTTTAAATGCAGAATATACCCAACCCCAGCACCACCCAGGGAGAAAGCAGAGAGCAGGTCTCACAACCTAGAGAGAAGTTCAGACTTGAAGACTTTGCCCCAAAGTGCACACAAAAACTTGTTGTTGTGAGAGAATGGGAGGAGTTGGTTTCTGTGTTAGTGTAGAGTATTGGGCTGGGATGTGGTGAGTCCTGCCCGTCTCTGTAATGGATGCAGCACTGAGTCTTTTGCTCCAATGGACTCTAGAATTAAACTCACTCACTGCACAAGTTCATGTTGCCAGCACAAAGCAGAAAGGAGTCTAGGAGCTGGCTAGGAGGCCATGGTTCCTAATGAAGCATATTCCCAACATGCTCCCTTTTATGCCCAGAATTCTTGGCTGGGTGGCCTTAGAGAACAGGTTCATCTATGAATGATGAGAAGCTGAGCAGAAGCATTCCCACAGCTCCAGCATCATCACAGGCACTTACCGCAGCCCTTGGCATGTGCTGAGCGTGACACTGGAGTGCTCCCAGCCTCTCACAACCCCATGGTAAAAGCAGTGGTCCTGGAAGGCAGAAGGGAGCAGGGTTGGAAATGCAGTTTCAGGGTGGACACACACTATATTTGGGCATCAGAGGTCCACACGAGTACTGCCAATACTCCAGCAATTGTTCTCCTTGTACTGTGTTTGGCAGCTGACTATCAGAACTGAATCTCTGCAAGTCTGCATTGAAATCTGGCCTTTTGGCTGCCACGCAAGGCCCGTGTAAGTGCATCAAACAGCTCCTTGTTGCCAGTGGAAACTGAGAGCTTTAATCCCCAAGGAATCAAGTCAGATGGCTGCAGCATTTAGGCTGATCCAAGGCTTTCTGCATGTAACAGGAGCTGCCTATCAATGACAGCTGACCCTGGGTCAGGACCCAAAGGATGTGCCTTCAGCCCCAGAGAGGGTGACACCATGGGCAGTGGGGAAGTCCATGTCTGGGGGCTCCTGGCAAGACAAAGGCAGCCTCTAGCAGGGACAAGGAGGCTTTGGGGTAGAAACGCCAATGTGTTCATCACATCCCTTCCCCTCACCCTGGGGCAGCATTAGTAAAGATGATCTCATGGGGGTTTTATCTCTTATTTTTGCATAGTGACCAATGCACATCTTTGTGCCACTGCAGTGGAGAGTCAGCCAAGGCCTGCGTGAGATCAGTGATTTATGGGTTTTATACTGAACAGGAGCCAGCTTATACAGGCTGGTTTTCCCAAAGGCTGGGAATGTCCCCAGTGTGGAGTACCCAGTGGCAAAACTAAAAGCAGGAGGATGAGCCTTGGGAGGAATAAACAATTTCTCAGCACCCAGAGAGAGGGGAGCAATGATTGTGGCTGGCCTTGGCTCTCATAACAGAGAGCCACAGGAGGGAAAGCAGTCACTGCACTCACCGTGTGGGTCAGAGAGAGCGTCTGTGCTTGTCCAGTCTGGCTGTAATGAGTCTCAGTGTAATCTGGTGAAAAGAGGTTTCTGCAGACACAGTGGAGGGGGTGAGAGAAAATTAAAAAGACAGTAAGGCCTTTCTTTATGTGCTTCCCATGTGCTAGAAAACTGGCTAGATCCAGCTCTTCCTGAAGTCAGTATGAACATTCCTGTTGCTGTGAACCACCACTGTGAACTATTTGCTATCTGTAGCATGAAACCAAGTGCAACACAGAGAGGGCAGGCAGGAGACTGGGATCTGTGGGACACCAGCAGTGCTGTATCTCTGCACTCCGCTCCAGACCAGCACATACTGCCTGCAAGGCACTTGTTAGTGCTGTCCCCAAGGAGGCAGCAGCTAATGGCTTCCTGGTGGCCATGAGGAGCCATCTGAGCTGCCACAGGACCCATGTCACAGGCTGTGCTTCACATTGCAGAGTGATGCAATGGCAGAGGGTCAGAAGGTGGAAGCATAGCTGACATCGCCACATCCATCCATCTTCTGCCCTGGCAGGACCTGAGCACTTCTCGTGAAGCACATCCACTTCTGAAAGGGTACAGCACGCATCTTTCTAAGTGCTCTTTTAAGCCATTTATTAAATTAAATTAAATGGCAGAAACCCAGCATCATCATTGTCCCTTAATGGATAAAAGTCTCTGTGCAGAATTTCCTTTACTACTGCCAAGTTATGCCCCAAATATACTGGGATTAAATTCAAAGCACTAAGTCCAGCATAGCAAGCACACCACAGGCCAGTTCAGCACACATTCAGGCACTGGTGCCAGTTCTCAGCTCAAATCCAGACTCTCTCCAGTGCCCAAATCTGAGTACAATAATGGAACAATCTGCATTTCAACGTCTGCTCAGAAGCCAATTCACATCTTTGTCCTAGGAAAATGCTGATTCCCCAATTTGAATCTGTTCATGTCAACCTCATATAGACAATATTCTCCCTGTCTTCAACCCAGGATCAGACCAAAAGCCTATAAAAGGAGCTCCTGTGCACTGAATAGTGAGCGATTTGATTTTGTTCCAGAGGAAACAGCCTTCCCCTTCTTTTTAAACATCTGCATTTGCTAAACAGTGATCTAAAAAAGTACAGCAAGTCAAAATCTGGGCCAAACCAAGAAGGTCATATCCTGTATCCATCTCAGCAGCCATAAAATGTAGGCTTAAAGCAACTTCTCAAAACAATGGCCTCATTCCAGAAATTTGGAGAAGGATCACAGGACATGTCCCATCTATCAAGCAGGCTTCTGCAGCAACCCCGCAGTACTACCAGGCCACTGAAGTGACATTTTCCATGCCACATGCATCCTGGGCAGTCCTTCTGCATCCCTGTTCAATGCATTTCATGCACTACATTCTGAATTAGGGCCTGCAAGAAGGAAAATATTTTGTTCTTTTCTTTGCCTGATTTCTCCAGGCTGGATGAGGAAAGCTGCATCAGAAGCAAGCCAAATGTTTTTCTATCTGCCTTGGGTTTTGGTGTGTGCAGTCTGGTCTAATCTACCTTTTCTGCTTAAATAAGGGATTGGGTGCTTGTGGTATCTAAATTAGGCCAGAGCAACAGGAAATCCAACCTTTTATCAGTGTCTGAAAGTGCTCTCCCTATCCGGCACCCAAAGGCTCAGACACCTGAACAAGTACAACAGCTTAGCGTCAGACAAAACTTTGGGACACTGTTGCATTCGATGTCCGGAATGCAACAGCTTTCATCTTCACTTTCAAAGTTCACTGTCGCCCAGGAAACCTCATTTTGTTTCTTTCTGATGTGCTAATTCTCATCACTAGATCCTGTCAGTGATCAGGAGGAGAGATTGCTGCATTCAGCTATCTCAGGTCTGTACACTGAAGATAAGCACAGAAGCGTCATCCCACAGAAGGTAACTCCCTTCATCTCCCTGACTGCAGTAGCTTGCTCAGCAGGAGGCTGTGAGAAACAAATGTTTAATCAACAGATTGCATTAACTCACAGGAAATTGCCCTGAGCAACGTGCTCTGGCAGGTATCTGGTCTGTGTAAGACTGTCATCTTGAGAGGAGACAGTAAACCAGTGTGCGTCTGCCCAGCGCTACCAAAGCCAGAATTAGACACCAGCCCATGGATTTCCAGTAGCTGAGGCTTGCACAGCCTATTTGTTTCATTCCCAAACAAGCACGCTTATGTTTTCTTCCAGCTTCTTTATTCTTGGAAAGCATTCACTATGAATAGCTATTTTATCTCTCATCCAGCCTCAACCATGAGACTCCTCAGTGCTTTGACTTCTGTCCAGCTCCATGGTGCTGCCACCCAGCCCCAGTGTTGAGCTGGGCCATGCTGAGCACCAGAGCCCAGCACAGCAGGTTTCAGGGCACAGGATGATGCCACACAACACTTGCTGTGTGTACATCCCTTTTTACCTGCAGGCTGAGGTGACAGCACCTTCTAGGGTGGCTTAAGGAGCTGAGAGGCTCTGCCTGAACTTCTAGGGTTATTTATGCAGCTGCTGAACTGAAAGCATCTGGCTGAGCAGTGCCATGTTACAACTTTCAAGCCACTCTCTACTAGCTCATTCCTATCCAGCAGGCTCCATATAAAAAGCCCAGCTTCTTATTCTGAGCTTGAAACAGCCCTGTTTTGAAGACCTTACCCTGCCTTAACACAGGAAAGCTTTGGAACTCTTGCAGCATTAAGAAGGGCTCTCATGCAGCATTACACCGTGTGCAGTGAGCAGGGCAGTGAGGAAAGAGGAAAACCAACAGAACATCTTGTTCTTGCAACACTCTCTGGGTTCTATCTTACTTTGAATCTCTGAAAGTTCATTCTCAGCCCTACTCACTTCCTCAGCTAGCAACAAGCTTTCCATCAAACTGTAAATAAATAGAAAAGAAGCCTTTCCAGCCCAGAGTACACCAGAGTTATCAGCCAGTCTTGTTGCTCTTAAACAGGAGAGGTTAGTGGGACACACATACCCCAAAACCTTATCTATCATCATTGCAGGACAGCATCACTGCCAGGCTGAACAGCTGATTCCAGGGGAGCTCAGACCCACAAAGCACTAATTGACCTGCTTCACTGGTTCCAGAAGAGCACAGAGCTCATCTCCTTGCTGGAAAAAACAGTACCATTTGATCCTTCCTTTGTTACATTACACATCTCAGCAATGACCCCTTTAGCAGCCCAGGATGAAGCTGCAGAAGTCTGGATGCAAAACAGCATCACTTAAAGGCTTCTGAGATGCAGTCAGGCAGCTGGCAGATTGCTAGCACACATCATCTTCCTAAAAAGCAGCATGGAGTCCCTCATCAGAGGAGTTATCAGCATGAACAATTGATGAAGTAAGGGGAAAAGCTTGTTTTGGACAGGAGCACTCTCCTTTGCTAAACCTTGGTCCCAGCTGCAGACACATGGGGCTGTTTGAGGCCAGAATAAGCTACAGATGAGCGCTCAAGGCTGTTCTAGAGAGGCCCTCACACCTTTCCAACAGCGACCAGCTTTCGGCAAGATCAGTCATTCCCCAGGATGCAGCTCAGGGTGGACTAGGCTGCTCTTGGCAGGATTTGTTCCCCAGAAAGCCCTGGGAGCTGGGTTAAATACAAGCAAGGAAGCCAAGCGAAGGAAGAGTGGCTCAGTGCCATAATGTACAGATGGCTTGAGACTTGTTTCTGCTGATGACTGACGTGGAGTAATCTTGGTCCTGCTCCAGCCTGTCAATGATATCATTGTTTGAAACCAAACCCTCCTCCCCACACCACTGTGCTGCTGCCTGGAAGGGCCCTGCCATGCAGAGCTGACATTACAGGGCAGCATGGCTCTGTTTTGCCACATTTAGATGCCGTGCCAAGGAGGTCACATACCTCACACACAAGCTGATGGTATTCAATGGGAGAAGCAGGCTGAGGGCATGGGGCTACATCCAGCTTTCTTCATGGGTAGCTGCCCCTGTGGCACTTGGAATGGTGCAAGAGCTTGGCTCATCCATTCACCACAGAGCAGAGAAGCAGCTGAGGGGAGAGGGGCACACCAACACACTCCCCAAAACAGCAGAAGCTGGGGCCTTCTTCCCACAACCATGTTCAATGAAGGCTGCTCTGCAGAACCTCACCCCTATTTTCTGATAAATGGAAGCAGTTTGCTTTAGACTGTGAAACACCATTTCTTAGCACAAGCCTAAGAAGAGCTCAGAGCCTTCCATCACGGGGGACTGCCATGAACATGCTCGGTTCTACCAGCCAGAGGTCACCCATGGGCAACAAAAGCGCCTTGGTGGCATGTTGGGGCTCTTGCTAATTAAAGCAAGAATGATTTTCTACAATTCATCCCATTAGCAACCTCATTTGGGCTCATTTTACAGAGAGGCTTGACTGCATGCACGGCACTCATTTAAACACACCCAGGAGTATCTAAGAGACAGACATATTTTTTGTTTCCTTCCCAACCCCAAAAGCCAAACAGCCCATGAAGCTCTCGTGAGGAATGCTGACTCTCAGCTCTTCAGCTGTGAGACCAAGAAAAGTGAAGCCTGCAAGCACTTACAATCTCCTTCCCCATCCCTTTCCTCAAATCAGAGTAACTCTGTCCAGCCAGGCTGCCAGCATCTGGGGCTGGAGGGAATCGATTCTCCCAAGAAAGTTTAGATATCGGATTTCCATCTCTAATTTGTGGACCCACTCCACTGCCTCTCAACAGGATCCAAGTAGGGTAAGAAGGAGAGTTTGACCCCTTACCTCCCAGTCAAGTGTTCCCTAAAGTCAGAATTTGTTGTCAAAACCTGTAGCGACCCAATCTGAACGTCACCAACACATGACCCATGACAACACAAGCAGGTAGGCCTGCTTTCCATACCCACCACTGGTGGAAAATCAGAGTTTTCACCTGCCTGGAATCCTCCAGCCCAAACCTGGCACTTTACGGAACCAATAAAAGCCAGTGTTTTTTTCTTGATGAGTTTCATCCAGACAAAGCCGGGAGCTCTTCAGCTACTTTCCTTAAGAGTCTTTCCTGATACAACTGAGAACACGTTTATTTCGGGAATAGCAGCAGTTTAGAAGGGATAGGTAGCTTCCCAGCTATTGAGATGGGACTAAATCAGTTGTTTATAAAGCCTGGGAACATATCACAGGCTAAAGACTCTCCATCCCCTTCTGTCATCCACATCATCCTTGATATTCACCACGTAAACCATGGAACCCAAGCAAAATTTGCCACATAACCCCTTGGCTTACCAATGGGAACAATAAAAAGTTGCCTGGACAGGAAAGGGGAAATAAAATTAATGGGAAGCTGGCTGATAATGAGTCAGTGCACAAAAGATTTAAAGGGCTCCATTTCCTCTCTGCCCCTCACAGAGAAATCACTGAATATCCCAAGGGAATCAGGAGGCTGAAAAGCAGCTATGGTTTTCCAGGTCCCAACCCTCTTTTCCTGATGACTCCAAGAGACAGCAGAGCAAGATGAAACTCAGATTCCCTCCTGTACATAACCCTTACCCTCTCCTCAGGCAGGAAGCCCATTAGACACTGATGATATATAGCCTATCAGTGGAATAAACTCATATATCCTTCCTGCTTGCAGGCAGGCAGCAACCTCCTCTTTTGCTCATTCAGTTGGTAGAAGAGGCCCTGGAAATGAGCAAAAGCAGGAAACAATGAAATGCAAGTGACATACAGATCTCTTATCACTGAGAGCATCGAGCAGGGCTGGAACACTCATTGCCTACCCAGGTGGGGCCAAATGAGATTGGAAATTATGCTGCTCCCTTTCAGATCCAGTTGCCTAAAAATAGCTACCTGGATTGCTCCGGAAGTCAGGCCAGATGATGACCTTTGGACTTTCTTTGTCCTCAGGTATCTCCACTGCGGATCTGCCACCAAGTGCCCCACATCATCACATCTGCTGTGGGCAGGCAGCAGGCAAAACACACAGGCAAAGCACACATCTGTGCCCCATGCTGCTCATGGGATTCACTGCATGCAGGGACATCCCATGGAGAAGCCTTCACTACCTCGTGCAGCTGAGACTGCCTTTCCCAAGTCTCCTGTCCCCATGAGACACACAAAGAGGAAGAGGAGAGCAAGGAAAGTGTTGTTGACACTCAGGTGAGAAGACAAATTCCAGGCAGGTTTCTGCTGTGCAAACATGATCTCTCCTCTTCACTAGAAAGAAAAGACTCACACCAAGACTGCTGCCACACATATCCAGAGTACCCCAGCACCCCCTCCCTGCTTGGCTCAAAGCTGCATTTTATTAACAAATGCAAATGCCTTTTTAAAAAAGTCATTTTTCATCCATTTGCAACCCAGATTCTTCCGTTCCTAAGCCGCAGCCAAATCTAAAGCTGCTTTATAGGCATCTCTCCATATATTTGTTGTTTGTGCAGCTTTGAGCTTTCCAATCCTGCAGCTGTGGGACATGTACTTGAGTCACTAGAAACAAGCCTGAGTTGTTTTGGGGATATACTTTTGTTGTGACTCAGAAGCATTAACTAATGTTGTGCACTCTGCTTGGAACTGTAGTGTGGTTCCACCTTCTTACCAAGCTCCGGAACAGGAAATAATGCAATATTATGTTAGCTGCTAATGCAATAATTGTGTTTGTAAATGTATGAAGCCCACACTCAGAACTGTGCTGAGCTCATTACAAAATACAGAAGTGTGCACAGTCCTGAGGAAAGATGTGCAATCATTTCTGTGTCCTGCCCCTGTGGATGACACAGTGTCCTTTTCATATGGAATATGGAATCACAGGCTTGGCATGAACACTTCTTCCCCATACTGAAAACTGCACATTTCTTTCACAGCAAGTGCATTCCTCCCAAAGCCATTCAGATTGTGGCTATTACCCCAGTTCTCAAAGCAAGCTCATATTCATCAGCTTTGTCTCTCCATAGGAAGAGTGGTGAATGTGTAACAAGCCTGCCTAATCCACTGAGAACATCACATACAATGGGATCACTAGCTTGGAGTATCTCCTTTCTAGCTTTGGAAACCATTAGTTAAATCATATCCCAACCAGACCTGATTTATGCCAATCATTTCATGCTTTCTTCAGTGGTAGGAGTCCAGGATGTGGACATGAGAGTAAACAGGGGCCAGGTTGGTGCGTTCACACCCCTGAGCTGAGCCAGGGGACAGAAGGGGAACAGATCACCAACCTCAGTGCAAAGCTGCTTTCCAGAGGCTCCTCTAAACTGGATGAATTAAATGACCCAGAACTCTGGGACTTTCATTTAAAAATCCCCAAAAGCCTTCCAAAAGTCGCAGTTCCATGATACCCACTTTTGAGCTCACTTTACATGTGGACTCGAAACCAGGTTTCAGACAGCTTTGAAGGGACACTTCCCACTTCCTGATTTCACCTTCTCTCCCCCTGTGCGGGTACCCAACAAAACCTTCAGAGAAGCAGCCTCTGACTCTGCAACTATTCAGTACCCCAAACCTCAGCTGGAACATCAGTATCCCCTGTAAGACAAGCAGTAGCAGCGGTGAGCTGGGTGAGGTGAAGCAACCCCAGGCTGGGAACCCAAGAAGCCAGGCTGGATCCTGCCCTGCTACATGCTTTGACAAGGAAAAGTTGTTTACCTCTACTTAGAAGTGCTCTAGGGATGCTGGTAATGACAGCATCCACAGGGCTCTCAGGGACTTCATGTGTTTGTTTGCATCACTTCTCTTTTGAGTGTCTCTAAACTACTTCTGCACCTTCACAAGTCTCTGAAAAGCAGCAGCTCTCCAGAGCTTCTCATTTAATCAAGTTCAGACTTGCATATGGGGATTGTACCATCACCTTTCCTGAACAAGGACCTGCGGCCTGGCAGAGTTCCCATGTGAAGCACTGCTGCCTATGAATCACTTGCATTTTCCACAGAAAATAAGAACAAAAAACCTCCAAGCCACTTGCTGTATTTCATCAGCCCCAGCAATGCGATTCATCCTGCAGTGGAAGTGTGTGTGTATACATCTCAATGAATGAAAACGCATTTCAGGAAACAAACACAATAGAAAGCTTCTATTATGATGATTCTGTTTACTAACACCAGCAATGAGTTTGTGTGCACTGGAAGTAGCACAGCACCGCTCCCGCAAGGCACCTGGGGTTACATCAGCATGCTCAGAGCACAAATGGATTAATTCAGTCAGGATCCTTGCCCTTGCCAGATATATTCACCTTTGCATAGCGATTGCAGAACACTGACAGCCCTTTCTTCCCCCAGGAAGACCTCTGCAGCATTACCAGTTACATTGCTTCCAGATTCAATTCAGAACTGACCACTGTTGTCAGCAACAGCTATTTTTCCTACACTAAAAGCACTGAGTTAGCAGTGCTCATGGTGCCTGGTCTCTCCTCTGTTTTCCGAGCTGAGAGATGCCAAAACACACAGAATTTATAGCTGTTTCTGTTTAGCTTTAAACAGGTGCATGTCTGCCTGGAAACCAGCTTTTACAGCACTAAAACTCACAGTAGCTTACATGGCCTATTACAGATAACACCTCATAGGACGCACTCGCCATGAGATTTCAGTTTTTACTGCAGGCAATGCCAAGAAAGATCTGGTTTTCCTCCAAAACACCCTGAATATCATTGAGGCTTATGCACTGCCATCAGAGCTAATAAGTGAAGTGTCAGAAGATGTCTTTCAGGAGGAAAGCTGAGCCCCCAAGCTCTGTGGTTGGAATGTCCATGTAATACATTTAAGATATAACCAGGGTCATTATTCCAAGGTTATTATTCCTACTGATTCTAGTAGACAAACATCTCCAGACCCACTTAAAAAGAAATGAAACACCCAACAGTGCAGCAGGCTGCTTAGCAAAGACAAACTTTGTGCAGTTAAATTTCCAGCTGCTGTTCCACCACTGGAAACTAATATACTTACAGGGCAGAGAGGCTCTGGAGCAGCCTCCAAACCAGAACCCTTTTATGTACCTTAACGTCCTGCAGCTGCTGTTGAAGTCAGTATACATGACAGCATTACTGCATTGTGCCTGAGAGGAGGTTGCACTTTGGTTAATGCAAAAGCATTCTTTTCAGTCCAATTTAGCATGAACTGCACTAATGGAATTGAAACTGTCAGATTGTTTCTCCTAGGAAACAGGGCAGGACCTCTTCAGATCACAGCAAATGAAATCCTCATTAGAGACACACTGACTCTAAAGCATCAAGCCATTTAGTAAATAGTGCGCTTCATATCAGCAACATTTTCTAGTTAATGTAGTAAGAATTATCATGCAAAAATAGGTTTACAAGCTGAGGGTCAGGTCACTGTCTGGTTTTTGCTGACAAAGCTCTGTTACAGTAGTGCTGCTCGGTTGATTAATATCAGCAAGGTCTCAGACCTGGAATAACCTTGAAATCCAGAAAAGGACTTCCTTATCCTGTCTTTATCAAAACCCTGTTGAAGTCAGTGGAGGTTTTCCTGTTGATTTCATTGTAATCCTTCTTCATTATTTCAGTGAGACCACAGTGCAAGGCACAAGCACACTTACCCATTTTTCTCCAGTTCCAAGATGAGCTCCTGGCCTTCTGCCTTTACTGTAACTTCAGCTCTGAAGGGATGCTGCGTGCAAAGGAGACAGTGCCTGTTACTCATACATCATCATTATTATGAACACATCCAGAACACAAACTGTCCTCCTGGAAATTGCAGCTGACCTTAAGCCGCCACTTGTCTTCCTCCTGCCTTCAGACCTGGAGTGCTAGGGAATGGAAGGGACAGGCAATGGTGGCTCCCAGCTCCAGGCACACTGCTGCATCCCCATGGTACAACCATGAAGCAGTACAGGCACACTGATTGGATGCTGTACTTGAGCTAGTGACCCTGGTGTCTCAGGAGGAATAATGGGCTCAGACCAGGCAACAAGTCCTGGTGCTAGAGTGCTTGGAGGTGCAACGGGGTGGGAGAGATGTGCTACACCCTCTTCTCCTGCACACTAGGCTCAGGACCACACCACAGAAGTTTACAAATCTAATACAGAAGCCAGTTAACCAGAGTTTCCTTTAATGTCACAACAGAAATAGACGTTTTTAGGAGCCTATGTCAGGACAGGAAGAATCATGCTTCACCTAGAGATTTTCATTTAGGTCTTACTCACAGAAAATAACAATAGAAAGCATGCAGCAAGGTTCCTTAGATGTCTTTAGGCTCTAGCCATTGTTCAGACAGTATTTCACAGCTGCTTTTCTACTAGTCTCAGGCTGCCAAGGTACTGGAAACCCTGACAGCAACTTTGTAATGTGTTCAGGCACATAGGCACATCCATAGCTTACAATCTGCCTGCAGCTTCAAATGAGGACCTAGGACAGCCAGCTCCCCAAGGACTACTTGTGCTAACAGAAAGGACCCCAGTTTCTTAGTGCAATTGCAAATGTGTACACTAAACCCAACACTTAAAGGAACCGCAAACATTCAAGAGACTGAAAGTATAGGATATGTTTTCTAGAGGACCAACTAGAACGGCCTCTGAAGGTCTCCAGTTTCACCTCCCTCAACACAGGACCACTGGCAAGGTCGTCTGGGGATTTCTGAGTCCGAGTGCTCATAAAGGAAACGGATGAATAAAGTCCCCAGGAAAGAAATGATCCCGACTTCCCTATTCAGCTGAAAGAAAACTGATGAGATGGTTAACTCATACCATTTCCTCATTCAGTTGGAGAGGATTTTGCAGAACAGATCAACTGGGAGCAAAATAAAGCAAGGCTGACTGACTAGGATGCTCTGATGAAAGACCTGTCAGCCCAGAGATACACTCATTTGCCATTTCATCAATTCCAAGCTCAATTACAAACTTCTTTCATCACTTCCCTGCTCGCATTCTGGGGTTTATTCATCTTCCCTTCAGTTTTCAGGATATTGCACCAGACACACGCAGATGATGAAAAGCAGGTTAATACACTTAGTGTATACAGCATCTACTAATCCTAAGGGGCTGAGTTTGGTTCACTGAATCACAGGTGCTCAGTACAGCCCCAGGTAGATCTGTTGTTTTCCTAACTAACACATAAACAATGCAGGTTGCCTTCCCTATAACTGGGGGGGAGTCTGAGTTTCCCCATGATCACACAAGCCTCTTCACAAAGGTTCTGCAAACATCATTGTTACTAAGAACACCTTCCCTTCTACTTCAATAATCTCACTACTTCAGAGCCCATCAGTTGCTGTGTGACTGAAACATCCCAGCTGGACATAAGCATTGCTAACACCGGTTTTAGAGCCAACAGGAACTTGCCTGAAACAAGCCAAGTATGACCCCTGAGACCCAGCAAATCTGTACAAGGGGAAATGCTGACCAGATGTATTTGTATCACTATCAATAATAGAGAGAACCAAAACCTCCAGGCAGCACTGCAAGGATATTTTTAAGAGAAGTAAGAGCATGAGAGAGTGATTGTAGCTTATTTTGTTTGTTTTAAATATGACACAATAAAAGGTCTTAGAAATTCTGAGGCCATAAGCCCCAAAATAACACCATTTAGAGAGAGATGCCATGATTTTTCTTTAGCTCAATGCTGCAGCTTTCCCTTGTCTGGTTCACGATGTAAATAACACCATCTTGATTTTCCTCTTTCATTTGATTATGCAACTTACAACTTCTTGATCGTGGTAACACAAAGGCTGGGAAAGCTGAACTGTGGCTTGTGATTGGGTTTCAGTCTGGCACAATAGTTGTTCTCAGCATGGCTGGACTACTGACACACCACTCCACCCACCCATATAGGGGAAGCAGATGCAGATACAGATGGTGTCTAAGACACAGTTAAATACACCTGAGTTGCTGGGTGGCTTTTCTCAGTGAAGCACCCTCATAGCTGGGATTCACCTCCTAAAGCAGCTGCCTCTGTTCAGCTGTTCCTTAAATGCCACTGATGGCATTGCCTCACTCCCCTTCCACATCCCTATAGATCAGATAGACCTGATCGAGGTTTTAAAGCATAGCAAAGAGCAAATTATTACAACAAGCATTTGCACAAGATGAATGCAAGTCACCAGGAGCAGCCCGACACTGAGTGCCCAGGATGTGCCAGCCAGCTCACCCAGCCTTTCCCAGGAGGAATCGTGGAGCCACAAGATCATAGAACACTAGGATGGAAAAGACCTCAGGGATCATCCGGTCCAACCTTTCCAGACAAAGCATGCCAGGGACTAGATGCCCCAGCACCCTGCCCAAATGCATCTTAAAAGCAACCAGTGTTGGGGAATCCACCATTTCCCTGGGTACGTTATCATCAGTGTTACCATCATCACGTGGAGGGGCTGCAGCCGCTCCCCGTATGGCAGACGGGCGTTCTGGTTCACGCCGCCGCTCAAAAACCAAACCCTAACACCCCTAAAAGCCCCCAAACGCACCCCGCGAGGTCCTGCGCTCACCGCTGCATCGTTCCTCCCCCTTGAAGACAAACCGTAAGCCCAGCTCCAGGCAGTACCTACCTTCTCTGTGCCGGGGCTGCGCGGGGCTGCCCAGCGGGGCACCACCACCTCGGGCTGCCGCTTCGCCGCTCCAGCTGGGGAGAGACGAGAGGAGCCGCTCAGCACCGCCCGCACCCCGGGGTACGGGGAACGCGGGCGAGGAGACAGCGAAACGGGAGGATACCCCCACCAAACTCACCCCCCATCCTCCTTCCCTCCCCTAGGGCTCATGCAGCCGGGGGCACTGGGGCAGACTAAGGGACAGCCTGCTCGTCCCCCCAGGCTAAGCCGGGTCCCCGGACTCACGCGGCGGCAACAGCAGCGAGAGGGCGATGCCACAGAGCAGCCCCCAGCCCCGCATGGCTCCGGGCAGGAGACACGCTCCGCCGCCGCCGCCCCGCTGTATAAAACCGCCCGGCGCGGCTTTCTCCTCCCACCAGTTCCGGCCCTGCAGCCCCCTGCCTGGGGATGGGGGGGTGTCCCCTCCTCTTCTTCCTTCACCCCACCCTGGGGATGCAGCCGGTGCAGTAGTGGTGGGCTGCTGAGGCTGTCCCCTCGGCACCGCGGGGCAGGGGGAAGCTTGAGCACCTCCCTGGGGGTCCCTCTGCAAAACCTTCCCCCCCCCCCCAGCTCTTTTGCCAGCACGGAAATCTATTGTGCCTCAAAAGCTAGCGAAGAGGGAAGACCCGGTGGAGGGAAGCAGCCAAATCATTGTCAAGGGCATCCTGTAGGAGCTGTGCTACGGCTTGAGTTGTTTATTCGTTTGCTATGTTTATGTGTAACCCTAGCAAATCGTTCATAGCTAAACCCAGTTCCAGAAGCATCCTAAACCTTTCCAATCCTGGGAAATACACTGCCCCTGAACAGCTTAGGGGATACAGGCTGGGTTTTAAAGGCAGAAGCAAGATGATGCTCACTGTTTCTCTCCCCTTAAGGCAGATGGAGAGGCCAGACCTGGGGGAGGACTTGGGAGCATCCACAGCTCATATTCCCTGTGCTGCTTTTCAGGGATATCCATTCACTCCCATGAGGGTCCCAAAGGAGAATCCCTGCTTCTCCTGCATCCTTCAGGGCTGAGCTATGGGTTGAAGTCCACACACCATCTCTTTGCTGGTCCTCTGCCTTCCAGGCAGATGAGCACTGAGAGGACCACCAGACACAGTGCCTGGCTGCTTGGGTCAGGGTTGCACAAGGAGAGTGGGGTCCAAGTTAGTGGACTGCATATGCTGAGCTCATAAAAAGCAACTGCTTTCCCTTATAGACTGGTTTGGGTTGGAAGGGGCCTTAGAGCTCATCCAGTTCCACCCCCATGCCACAGGAAGAGACCCCTTCCACTAGAGCAGGTTGCTCCAAGCCCCTGTGTCCAACCTGGCCTTGATCACTGCCAAGGGATGGGGCAGCCACAGCTTCTCTGGGCACCCTGTGCCAGTGCCTCAGCACCCTCAAAGGGAAGAACTTCCTAAGATCTCATCTCAATCTTCCCTCTGTCAGGTTAAACCCATTCCCCCTTGTCCTGTCACTACACACCTCTCCAGGTATCTTGTTGGTACTGGAAGGCTGCTATAAGGTCTCCTGGAACCTTCTCTTCTCCAGCCTCATGTCAGTGTATTTCTGCTGTGAGTTCCAGCTCAGCTGCAGCCACACTAACAAGGGTGGGCTGACACAGATTTTTACGGGGTCAGCTCAGAGTGGCAGGAAAAAGCATTACCTCTTAGTTGTCCTCTTCAGCCAGGCATTGATTCGCATTATCCAGACAGCCTTTTCCATTCAGCTCTACTTAAAGTGCCTGTGTAGGTGAACTTCCAGGAAACCAGCTTTAAAAATGGGGAGCATTTGCACCTGGCTGCACTTCAGAGTGTATCAGTAAATCAGGCCGACAGGAAATTCATCTTCCATTTAGAAAAAGCTTTGCTAGATAATAGTAATTGTTTTGTCTCTTGTCCAGAGGTTGATTTATACTATTGAAACCACCTTTCACTGAAGGTCTTTGCTGAATCCTGCCACTGTTGCCCAAAGGGCAATATGACTGTTTCCATTTGAAGATACCGTTTTGGTTTATGGCTTTCATATATATCCCTTTTCTCCTCAGCACTTCACATGCTGAACCTTTGTGATCTTGTGATGGTCACTTTATTCCTGATATAACCTTACAGAAGAAAGCTGGGTCATCTTGGCAACACATAGAGGGACTCATCAGGGTGAGTGGACTATAAATGACATTTTAGCTGAACACAGACAGGTCACAGGTTTTCCTCACACAACTGAATCATGTTATTTCCCAGGGCAAAAATCCAGGGACCAGATTTCAGCACTTTTCTAAACATACAGAGGATCTTGAAAGGAAAACTTGGTTTTCTGTGAACTCCCCCGATTATTTATAGCTGCTTGCAATATGGAAAAAAAACCAATGGCACTATTGTTGATGCCTTTATTATAAATAAGTAAAAATGCAAGCCAAATTTAGACACAAATTCAGCTATTCTGCTTTCATCCCTGCAAGAAATTTCTGTCTACCCAAAGGAAAAGAATCAAGCACTTTGATGAGGAACATGTCTATTCGCATTGAGAGAGTGTCACAAACCTCCTCAGTACAAATAATCTTCACAGGGATTGCTCCTATAAGAAAATCATCTATAATATCAGCTCAAAAAAAGCATTAAATGGAACAAAAGGCTCCTTAATTTGAGATTATGACAATACTCAGGCCAATGACCGACTGCCTGTGATTGTTGTCGGCATTCAAGTATCATAAAAACAAAATACATGCAATATTTGCATTTGTTATAGAGTGATATTTTTATCTTTGGCTCTTGGTAATATGAGAATTGATATCTGAATTTATAATCTCCAGAAACTCCCTCTGTAAAATATAACCACAGGCTGTGCAGTTGCTATATATAGTTCAATCTATATATATGCGATACATCACTTACATTACTGAGACATTGTTGCATGGAAAGATTCAAGGGCTTCTAGCCTTATTATTGGTGCTCAGATGCTGTAACTACCTGCTCTGGCACAGGATGAGTCAGATCCTGCCTGTACCCATCTCTGCAAAAGGCTCTTCCCGAAGTCAATGGGACATTTGCCTGATTCACAGGCAAAAGTCAGGCTTTCAGTTATCTAGGAATTACACAGGCTCAGACTCATTTCCTCCAGGATCACAACTGCCTGATTAAAAGTCTGCAGCTGGGAATTTGGAAGTCTCTGTTCTGTTCCCTTATCAGTTACATCCCCTGTGATCAAGGGATGGGCAGACCTATTAGCAGCAGCCTCCATGCAGTAACCAGGGCAAAGGGGCTGTGCATACAGTTGATCAGTGGGCTTGAAACTTAGGTGTTTCAGTTTCCTCAGGGCAAAGCTGATGGCAGTGCTTTTGCAGTGGGGTTTCTGTACTTACTCAACGGTTTGCAAGATGATTTTACATTATTGTTGTTAGCTGGCCAGCAAAAGATGATGATTCTCCCATTACTTTCACATTAAATTAGGAGTTAGCCACCTAGAAGGAAAGAGAAAGACCTACAGAGGAGAACACCTATTTAGGAAACAGACTTATGCAGAGAATGACTTGGACATGTGTCGTACTAAAAACTCAGTCATATTTCATTGGAACTCTCTCTTCAGGAATAGGAAAGCTCATTGAACAAATGGCTCTGAAAAGCCTCCTGCTGACACACTGGAGAAAATGCTATCAAGAATCAAAGTCTTAGCAAGAGAAAGCAGAGGACTTTTCGTCCTGCCTAACCTTTGCATTACAGACATTTGCACTTATGAAAGAACTCTTATGTCTTTGGCTGACTTGAGTGGAATGCAAAATCTTCCATTTTTCAGATTATTTTTCTCCTTCGAATCACTTGAAGTGATCAAAGGAAGAAGGATGTGAATACATGAGGGGAACTGGTGATTTAACAGCAAACGAGAGAACAGCTTCAGCTGACCAAGAATATTCTGTTTAGCTTTGGTTTTCCACCATCCATGTAGGGCATACTTGGAAGAGCCCTAGAGCAGCTGTCCTGCCAAAGAGGGTGAAGTGCTGTAAGATGATCAGGTACTAGGCAAGGGCTTGTCCCAGTGTGCTGCTAGTGAAATGATACCAAAGCACTCTCTGGGCTTCCTTTGAAGGGTGGGTCCCTGCTGCTACTTTTGCTTCATTCCTGCAAGCAAATTAACTTAATGGTAGAAGATGAGGCATGCAGGCACACTGCATCTTTTTAACTGTATTCGTACATGCAGAGCACTGTCATCCTCTCCATGCCATCTGCAAACTTCAACACCACAGGATACTGAAATCATTTATACTTGTAAGAGAAGGGGAACAGGTGTAACAGCAAAAGGACTTTTAATACCATGGAATCCACAAAACTTTCCAGTAGCTTTGGAAAGGGAAAGTGTCTGCAAATGGATAGCCACAGGCAGTGACACACTGGGAAGCACTCTTGAATGTCTTTTGACTTGTATAGAAACAGGAGGAAAACAAACTGTTTGGAAAACCTGCATTTGATTTGTTTTTCAATCTGAGAAGCATGTGAGGTGATTTTTCATTTAGATCATGGTAAACAGTAGAGAAAGAAGAAAAGAATTAGAAGCGAGTAGAATATGTCCCTCTCATGTCTCAAGTACCCTTTGCCCTGCTATGAATTGGGTTTGCAGGTGGGCACACACCAAGGGACTGGTCCTGTCTATGACTCTCTTCATACATTGCAAGAGGAGAAATAACATCACAGAAACTTGGCACTTCAGGAACCTGCATTTAGGAGGTAAGCTCAAAAGTTGTCTGAAAACAACCTAGAAATGGGAGCCAAAACCCTCTTCTATCAACAGAGAATTCCCCCATGGGGAGCTGCCAGAGCATCCTAAGGAACGGTTCAGAGGAAGGCAGGTTTAGGTGAGTAGTTCACTCTGAGCTACCAGCAGCAGCAAGTTCACAACAAGCAGAGGGTACTGCCATGCAGCTCCGAGGCACCTCCCTTAAAACACTGCTGAGCATCCCCATATAGGAGGAAGTAAATTTGTATTATCCGTGGCAAACAACCATTCCAGGTTCTGGTGCATTGAAATATGTCTTCTATTCTACTCCACAGGGTATAAAAATGGGAGAAGGAGAAAGTTAGACCTAGGGAATAATCCCATAAGCAGCTGTTTTATACCCCGAAACATGCTTTGTGTAGGAATTGGTCCATTTGCCCACATGCATTCCTGCAGGCCAGATCAGCTTTCACTGAGAAGATCATTTAGGCAGAACAGGCATTTTCTACTATCTAGAAGACTTTCCTCTTAATGATTCACCTTGCATTGCAGATGCAGTGGGACCGAGGGCTGTTCACAGCACAATTGCAAGGTGTAGGGCAGACAGGATTTACTCACGCCTTCTTTAACTACAAAGTGCAGTATTTCCCAAATGAGAGGTTTTGATCTTGGACTTGGAAAATGGAGTTATGACCCCACAGAAACAGAAAAGCATAAAAAGGTTGATATGAGACTGAAAACTTAAAATGTAAAGAACCCAGATGATATCTACTTTACATTGGTTTAGGGCTATGTTTAGAAGCATGTGGAAATTTTATCTGTACCTCTCTTTATCAGTAATGCAATCCCAATGGATATAGGGAGCCTAAGCCTCAAAATGCAAACAGATCATTGGATTCTTCAAAATGACCTGTACAGCTTGCTCAAGTGAGATGGGTTTTCCATTGAATGCACTGACTGAAAAGACAATGTTGAGGAAAACATTTATTTCCCATTCTAAAATATAACTCTGGATTATAATGTTTCAAAAATTACAATTCTTGCAACAACTTTTCTTCCTCTTCCTCGTCACTATCAGTTACATTGACTATGCAGATGCTGGAAGAACTAGATGGAGTGGCTGAGAAAAGCTCCTCTGGTCTTCCAACATCCAGGTGTGGTAGGGGACCTACAACCTGCCCCTCATTCCAGTTGCTGTGAGAGGACACTGCTTCAAGGCTCACATAGCTGTGCTGGTTCGCACGTATACTTTCTTCTGGGTATTCCTTGGAAGGACAGGCTCTGTCCAGAGGTAGAAACATCAATTCCTGTCTTCGTTTCTTGTCTTCATAAGAGCCAAAGCATTCAGGCACTGAGCTGGGGAAATTCACACAGCCAAATTGGGGACGGCTGAATGTGCATGTGCTGCAATCAGAAAGACTGAAAGTTGGCTTTCAGAAAGGCAGATTGCTGTTCAGCTGTGAAAACCAGAATAACACTAATGTTCTCTGCTAGCCAGCTTCCCCTATTGAAATGTCCAGAACACACATACTGCAAAACCTTGCCTAATTTAAACACTACGGCCCATAACAAGAGTTGCACACAGATTCCACATCTGTGAATGTGCACCCCTTCATGCTAGGTACAAACATGATGTTGCTTTGAAAACAAACTCAAACCCCATTGTATTTATGAATGAAATAACATCACGGATAAACCAGCATCTGATCAGCCTGCAGTAATGTTAACCAGCATGCTCAAAACAGCAAAAAAAGGCATCAAAAGTCAGTTCATGTTATTTCTGTATGCCAAAATCTGTAACAGAGATTGGGTAAAACACTGGTACTTATTTTTTGAAGCAAACTCTTGCATTTGTTACACTCTTATTAAACAGGAGGACTGACAGAGGATCCTTGTGGTTATCAATGTTAATATTTGGAGATTGTACAGTTATAAACAGTGTAGATGTTATAAAGACATTGATATAATGTCTGTTGAGGCTTAGGGGAAATGATACACCTTTCCAGTCTAATCTTTAAACTTTTAGTGCATAAATCTACATATATGCTTTTGCACTGTCAGGGCTACTCATAAATTATGAGTCTTGTATGTGAGAAATGAGTTTATAGGAATGTGAAATTATGAATCATTGTATTAGAAAGACCCTGGTATTAGCAAAGCTGGCAGCCTGCTGAAGCCTGCTAATGTGTGAACTCAGAACAATCTTTCATGGTGCAAGAGCACTCCTCTTCCTCAGAGGCTTCACAAAACTGTCTAATTCCAGAGACCAAGGGCTAAGTGAAGTTCACCTTGAGCAATTTTGGAAATACGTGTCCTGTGTTTGTTTAAAGGACATCTTGTATTGCCAATGTCTTTAAGGTTTGATACATCAGCCTTAATTTCTGACCAGGTAACTTACTGCTCTAGGAAAATACCAGTTGTTGCTATTAGTAGGAATGAGCAGTGTATAAACAGGCATCATTTAAGTCTAATGTCATAGTAATTTGTTATGTTTGATAATGTATAGTCCTGAAATAAAAATTATGCCTTACACAGAATAAGCATCAGTAGGCCATCAGTCAATTTGTGTTTGAGCAGCACACCTGCTGCTGGGAGGGCATTGGAGCCTTCTGATCATGCTTAGCTT
Organism: Agapornis roseicollis; assembly: GCA_002631895.1. NCBI lineage: Eukaryota > Metazoa > Chordata > Aves > Psittaciformes > Psittacidae > Agapornis > Agapornis roseicollis. The sequence goes on from NDXB01008245.1 coordinate 29,400, forward strand.
AGGAAATACCCACAGAATACTACATGTGTTAGCTTGTAAATTCTCAGATTAGGTGATTTCTGACAGACTGCCCAGAGACTTCAAAGAAAAAACCAGGTATTACTACTTATATAAGAATTCTGGAGATATTCTGAATCTGGGATTCAGAAATATTGGTAGCTATGGCAGCCCCAGTGCTGCCCAGGAGATGTCTCACACACCTACTGTAATTCTATCTGACCAGTTTCTAAATATATGTACGCTACCTAAGGCTTTTCAGTGGAAATCAACTGCACTTAGATGCATAAAGTGGAAAGCAGATACTTCTATTTACTGTGGGTCTGTCAGTGCCAGTTATTGCAATAGTACTATGGAGCCTTCGGGAACTGGGCATAAATTACAGGCAGCCTCCCACCACACAGGAGGGATAGGAAAGTAAGAGCACCTTTCCTTCTGAAGGCACCATCTGCTTTCCCTAAGTCAAAAGACTGCCTTTTAGCATTTGTTCTTACTGGTATTGTAGTGAAAGGTTTCATTACCTTGATGAGAAACAGTGAGGTCCAGGTACAATGTAAGAGTGGTAAAATGAAAACCGAGGAGGTACTCCAAACAGACCAGCTGGCTGAGCAATGTCATAGACATGTGAGTGGAGAAAAGGGGTAGCCTGGGGAAGAGGTAAACCTCTCGGGAAAATAGAAACTCCTGGGTACTCCCTGGGGGGCTCACTATTAGAGACAGAAAATCTGCCATTAGTGTTGGTTATGTTACTTGGGTTTCCACTGAAGCTCTCAATAAAAACTGGTGCAGGTCTCTTCAGCGAGCAATTGAGCCCAGATGACACACCAAGAGCTTCTGTCTTAGCAGGTTCAGCAAAGTGCTGTGGTGAAATTACAGGATGCAGGGGCAGGGCTGGAGCTGGAACAGCCACTGATGCAGTGTTTGCACTAGTAGTCTGGAAAAGAGTAATTGGACGAGCAGGTTGAACGCAAGAAGCTGGCAGACAGATGGCAGGAGGCTCACCTTTAGGAGACAGAACAGTTATTTATCAGACATGAACAGAGGAAGGAATTTCACAAATAAATAGCAGCATAGCAAACCGCAACCAGAGCCAGATCCATTTTCCCCAAAACACATCCGTTACAACTCACTGTCATACACTACTTGGAACTCAGTCAACCTTTCACAGAAACCCAAGGGTGAAAGAAGAAGCAATTGGTTAGTGAGTGTTGAGGATGTGAGGCTGGTGAGGTCTGTGTCATGTCCTGATATGGTCAGAGAATGGAGGTGGAGTGTGTTTTTAGTGTCTGAAGCACAGAAAACCTCCCAGATCTACTTGCTTCCTTTGAGTGAGCCAAATTCTTATGAAATCTGTGCGGTGCCAAAGCAGCAATGAGAAGCAAAAGCAACAGTTAAAACACGCTGCCCTCCAATATGCTTTCTTTTTTGTTTCACCAGCAAAGTACCCAGTAGCCAAGTTCACTTCTAAATGTTTTGCGGTACACTTGAATGTACTCTTTCAAATCACACCTCCAGTCAACAGAGCTGCCCTTATACAAAAGATTGCAAAACACATTGCATAATTATTTTCAAAGCCCACTATCTAGATCAGGAGCCTAAATTCCAAGTCAATAGGACTTAGATGCATCTAGATCTTTACAGCTTGTATTTAAGAATAATTTCAATCACAATAGGATAGTAAACTCTAGAATGTTATATAGCAGCATCTGAGGACAGCATAACGTTGTAAAATATACCAGGGTAAGAAAATGAGTACTTTATTCAGTCAAATGTACGGAAGAATTTGAGAATGGATCACTTCATTAACTCAGAACTTCACCTGAACAAACCTGAGTGCTCTCTTTTACATCTCTGAATATTACCACACAGTGGGAACAGGCATTTCATTTTCTTATCTCATCATAAAGAGAGCAGCCCTTGTCAGCATGCTTAAAAATGCCATTAAGCTATTTGCTGCTGAAATCCACTGTTCATACACTGAGCCAGACTTCTTTCACTACAAAATAAACAGGCCAGCTATTATACAGGACTGTTGGCTCTCATACTATATCCTATTTCACTGCCCATATTGACATCTTATCAAAATCCTTCCAGGCTAGGCACAACTTTTCAATATATACCTTCTCTAATTCTACTTTTCTTTGTATAAAAGCTGAGCTCAAACTGTGGGCACGTGCAAGTCCATAACACCTACATGTAGAACTGGTGTACCTAGATAGCCAAGTAACTTGTTCATGGAAAACGTGCCAATGAAAATTTTCTTTTTCAGATTTAGTGACTGCTTTATCATTGCAGCACACACCTTTACTAATGCCCTACTAGCATCCTTTTGGATGACCTTGTTGACAATTCTGTCTGCTCTCTCTTGTAAGCAGCCTAAGTTGAGGAGCATTTGCTCTAGAGCAATGGTGCCCTCACTACCAAGAAACATTAAAACCAGGGTGGAGGTGCCATGGACTAAGCTAATGGGCTTTTTTAGAAGTGGTAGGGTTAGGGTTGAGTACTAGTGCAGTTAGAGCTGGTAAGGTAAGGAGTATGTGAGGTAGAGACAGAACAAGAAAAGGAAACAGCTGTAGCTTGACAGAAAGCAAGTGTTGAGTAACAGGTATCCAAATAGATTGAGAGGGAGGGAACCAGAGCTACAAAGACAATAGCATCCGTGAGCAATGAAAAAGCCAGAAGGATTTAAAAGGCTGAGGAAACAGTAGGTAGAGATGGGGAGATGGAGATGCAGTGGAGGACTGATAGAACCAGTGGTGTCAAGAAAGACCAAGAAATTGTTTTAAGTACATCTACACTACTATACCCTTTAATTACAATAGGTAAACCCTGACTTTTTAAAATCATTCACAACTGAAAACTCACAGACTGGATATCCAATACTGTTCTTAACATTGGGGATGACAACAGAGTAAGCAGGTGACTGGATGGGACAAATGGCAGCTGGATTTGTAGTGATAACACTCTGAGAAATTCTGGGAAATACAGCAGAGACAGGCTTCCTTTTTCTTGGTCGTGGTTGATAAACCCAATCTGTCAGAGATGAAAAAAGACACAGAAGTCCCATTTTTTTGATGGCCTCATTCTTTACAGGACGTTATGGGATCTGTAATTCTAAAATATATAAAAAAAGAAAGAGTCCCAAAGTGGCTCCTATGGTCAATGGCAATACTCCATTTGCTTCAGTGACCCAGCAAATGGGTTTTTTTTTATCAGAGGTGGAAATAAAATGGAAATATTTGGTCATTGGTTTTATGTTACTAAATAGTAACTGTTAGTGAGACAAAGAAACACAGAACATGGCCTTGCTGAGGGAAGCATGTTAAAGAGAACATGACATTGTATTACGGGAATTTGGTGTTAAAGAAAACTATGACTGTATTCTGAGGCATTGGGAAAAATTCTTCGCTATGAGGGTGATGAGGCACTGGAACAGGTTTCCCAGAGAAGCCGTGGATTCCCCATTCCTGGAAATGTTCAAGGTGAGGTTGGACAAGGATTTGAGCAGCCTGGTCTAGTGGAAGGTGTCCCTGACTGTGCCAGGGGGTTGGAACTAGATGATCCTTAAGGCCTTTTCCAACCCAAACCATTCTGTGTTTGATTCTGTGATTCTATTGAAAATGTAGATCTCTCCTGATTGTTTCACTAACCCATTAAGTCTCACACATACCTGCTGTTTACAGCAAAATGGAAAATATGACCCATTAGGAATCCTGTATGGATTTTGGAGGAGTACATTTGGCTTTGTCTTACAAGATTAACCAAACACTAAATGATGTATATTATGTATTATGCATATATATATGTATATATGAGAGATGTATATTATGAATTTACACTGAGCAGCTTGGGTTCTTACATAGTCTAACCCTTAATACCACTTTAAAGGAGCCCTTTTTTCTTTTGAAGGGTGCAATGAGAAGGGGATGAGTGCGGCTTTTATCTTTTCCTTGTTTATGACAGATTAGCCATAATCATGAACTAGCAGGATTACGACAACAGAAAGGATCACAACACTTGGTATCTCAACAGCTTTTAAAAAGAGTGTTCAAAGTACTTTTGCTGTTTAATTGAACTGCAGCATTACAGAGAAAGGGATTTGTGAAGGGTACAAATGTTTAACCTTTTTGATGAAAGGTTGAGAAACATCTTCCACACCATTATTTGGGAATCCCAAGTCTACACATTGAAGAATCCCACAGAATACAATGCTGTTTGTACTTCCTGTGGTATTTCCTTTTCCTGCTTTTAAGGAATGAATGCATGTGTCACCACAGGCCACCTGGGCAGCTCTTTCTGAAGGGCATGAAATGATGCAGCAGGCCATGTTCACAATAAACTCACTATCTAAACATTCAGGAAAGCTGCTGTAGCTGTGGTGGCCTAAGAAACATTAGAGGCTATGAAGGGTGAAACACCATTTTGGATGCTTTAAAGAATTAACATGCTTTCATGCACTAGAAAGCTGACATGAGGACTGCATGCTGGAAATTTTTGTCATCTTTTTCTACTACTTTTGCTAATGAAAGAGATACACTTCTCAAAAAATCTTGCACTTCTGAAGCATTCAGGTAAATAAAGACTTGTTACTTGTTTACCAGGAAATTCCTCTCTGTGCCTTTGTCTTATTTTATGAGCTTCATCATAATACGGCTGCTTCTGCTCTTCAGTCAGTTTGCTCCACTCCAATCCAAGCTGAACACTGATATCTGCATTCTTGGCAGCTGGGTTAGCTTTTGCTAGGACAGGCCGATGAATCCTTGCCCATACCATAAATGCATTCATTGGACGCTTCACATGGCCATCTTTGTCCTTGCTAAATTGAGTGTCTGGCATACCTGTGCAACAGAATAAGGAAAGAGGATCATCTGCCATGTAATATATGCATGCAGGTTACATTCAATAGTGCATCAAGAGGATATTTAGCACCAGCCAAAAGAATCACTAGAGCTTTGAAATACATGAATCTCAATGCACATTTGGAAAGCAATTCCTACAAAAATAACTAAGGGCAAGGGAGTGCTCTTCACTGACCTCCACTGAACCACTGCCCAAGGAATCACTTACCTGGCTTTTGTTAAATAGTATTAAAGAAAAAAGAAAGAAAAAGCCCAAAAGAAGCATATGGGACTGCAAACACCCTGCTTTGGGTTTCATTTGGCTAGATTCTTTTGTTATGAATTTGTAAACTAAAGATTGTATAGCACAGATCATGTCACTGCAAATTTGCCATCTCCACTAGAACTATGTATCCAAAGCCCTAAGGAAGCAGGGACCAGACCTAACGATGATACAGCAGCTTAGTCCCACACCTGTGCAGTCCCTGGCTTCTTAGCTGAGATTGTTCCCAGTTTGGGTTTTGGCTGTTGATTTCCCTCTCTCTTTTCACTGATTTGGACTCATTTTGCTGGAGGAACCTGCATTACCCAGTGACTGTTACATGACACCCAGCTCCGCTCTTTGTAAACAAAGACTGCATTTAGACTGGTGTCATGATGAGCCCCCAGATGCCTCACAACTGATCCCTGAGCAAGTGATGTCCTCTCAGAAAATGGCTTTAAAATGAACTCTTCCACACTTCCACTTCTATTCAATCAGACCTCACTTTTAAGTCATTAATTTTGAAAACCTAGTTCTCTTTTAAAACAATAAATAAATCTAATGCAGACATTTCAAATGTTCCTCATTTATCATGTCCAGGTTTTCTGAGCGAGGTGTATGAATGCTTCACAGCTTTCAAAATCAAGCAGACTCCTGACCTTAAAGCTTGCAATCACATCTCAGTGCAATTCTGAACACTGTTATAATGGGTTTAATGTAGTCAGGGAGTAAGTGGACAAAACCCCAGTGAGTTTGATAAACCACTATGTACTCCCATGTTTATTACATCTCACACTGAAGACGAGAGCTGTACAAACTCCAGTCTATCCAAAAGGATGGTTCTCTCCCGTTATGTTCTCCTATCTGATGACCTGGGTGCCACTTACAGAACCTTTGCAACCTCTCTTAACATAATACCTGCATCGGCGGGGAGTACTGTGAAAGGAAGGTTTTTGGTTTCGATCTTTACAGAAGGCTCCAGTAAAGACTGCATTTTAAGTGGCACTTTTTTCACTGGCACTTTGTCCATGTGGAGCAGGCCTGATGGCAGAGGGCCTTGGATCTGGATGCAGGTCCTAGGAGGCAAAGGGCGAACCACAACCGGGATCGTCACATTTTCAGAGAGGACCCCAAAACCTTCAGGTAGCTGCACCTTGCCGTCATCAATGCTGGTATGAACAGGCCCACACAGGGCTCCAGTGGGAGCAGGAAGAGACCCACATAGGGATCCAGTGGGAACAGGCACAGGCCCACACAGGGATCCAGTATGAGCAGGAACTGGCCCACACAGGGATCCATCCAGACCATTGGTGGGCCCACAGAGAGATCCAGCCGGAGCATCCTTTTCCACCTTCACCTCACAGGCCTCAAAGGCCACATCAGGCATCTCCATTTTGACAGCAACTTCTCTCCAGGGCTCCTTCCCATCCCCCCACTTCTCCAGCACCTTCACCTCGTTCTGGCATTCACTGCCACCCACTTCATGGTCCCTTTCTCTCTTGATGGCATCGCAACAAGCTTCTTCACATACTTCCTGAACTTGGGAGCATCCGAACCATGCCCCTGACTCTCTGCCATCCCCGCAGTAGCCCTGGGCATTGCCCAGCTCCACCTCGGGCTCCTCCACTTTGATGTGCAGCACTCGGAGGGTAACCTCGTTGTCCTCCGGTGGCGGGAGCTGGCGGGATGCCGCCGGCGGACGCATGGGGGCACTGCGGAGGAGACGGCTCTGCCACCCGGGCCCCTCCATCCCAAGGCCGCCCCTTGGGCGCCCGCGGCCGTTGACGCCAACGCCCGCAGCGCCCTCGCCCTAACGCCCACCAATGGGCGCGCTCCGAGGACCGTTGGAGGAGGCTCCGCCGCCAGCCACGCCCCTGGGTGCAGCTGTAACCATAGAGAGGTCCTCCGAGACGTATAGAAGGGTTCCACCTAGAGAGGGTGTTCATCCCACTTCCGTTTCCGCTCTGGTCATGTTGGGGTGCGGGCGGGCCGCAGCAGCTAAGGCGGCCGGGAGCGGGTGGTGGGTGCGTGGCTTGTGCGGCCGCTGCCGTGTCCTCCTGTCTATGGCGAAAAGTAAGTTCGAGTATGTGCGGGACTTCGAGGCGGACGATACCTGCCTGCCCAACTGCTGGATAGTGGTGCGGCTGGACGGCCGCAACTTCCACAGGTGAGGCCGGGTGGGCAACTCATGGCCGGGGCGCTTCTAGCGGTGTGGTCGCTCTGGCGGCGCTCAGCGAGTGAGGGGCCGGGGCCAGAGGCGCGAAGCCCTAGAGGCGCTGGGATGCTGGGCCGAGAGAAGGGACCCTGGCTGTTGCCATGCAGGAGCCTTGGCAGCTCCCTGCCCGGCCTGGGCGGGATCCGCAGGATTAACAGCTCCTCCTTTCCCCTAACCCCACCCCGTGAGCCCATAGCTCGGCCTCTCCCATTGCTACCGGTGCTTTGCCTCCGAGGGCCATGGTTTGGTTCATAACGGTACCTTCGACTGCGTGGTAAGGAAACGGTTATGTCAGTGCCTGAGAGGAGCACCAGTTGCTGAGGGAAGGCCAGCAACTGGTATATGGGGGGTTTTATTTGTGTTTGGTGCCGGATCTGTGCGGCATTCACCTTTTTTTGGGGATAAATACAAGACAGTTCTCAAGTGCTAGATGATGCATCCATTGCTGGGGATTTGGTCTCTGGGTTGGTCGCAGGGTTCTAGTAATGCTGTCAAGTTTTAAGAAGTAAATGATAATGTTGCCTGTATTGGATTGAGTGTAAAAGGCATCCTGGAGAAAGTGAGTTTATAGAAAACAGTATTTGTCATCATTTCCAAGTAAAATACAAAACCCACTTGTGAAAGACTAATTAGGCTGAGATACTGATGGGAAAGAGAATGGGTTATCCAGAGTGCGTAAGAAAGTTTTTTGTTCTTGCTTTTCATACCTGGAGCGAATTCTCTGTATTCTGGGAATCAATATTGATAGAAAGCAAGTGTGAGGAAAATAAAAGGGTTGTAATTTTTAGTGGCTTCTTAAGGGGTTCTTATTCAACCATTTTTGCTTTGAAGATTTTCTGAGCAGCATGAGTTCAAAAAGCCAAATGATGACCGTGCTCTTCATCTGATGACCAAGTGTGCCCAGACAGTGATGGAAGAACTGGAGGATATTGCTATTGCTTATGGACAGAGTGATGAATACAGTTTTGTCTTCAAAAAGAAGAGTAGATGGTTTAAAAGAAGAGCAAGGTAACAGCTGCTTTGATACTACATCTCTAAACCTCTTGTTCTTTAGGTTTGCCTTTATCTGCAACCTGAAGTTAAGAGTTAGGCTGTGTTTGCGTGCATACACTATATCTAATTCAGGTTCTTCATGTGAAGACTTTGCTTATGATCTTTCAGGAAAATATGTTCAGTGATACAGAGATTTAAAAACAAAATTGATGATGTAAATGTTGGAAACAAACATTGATAGCAGAAACATGCTTTTAACAAAATGTTACCTTTTCCAAACTTCATTGATTCTCAGTACCTCAAAAGACTGTGTCATTGGCGATCTGTTGGGCTGTTACTTAAGAAACACTGCTGTCCATCAGAATGATAGGTACTTATACCTCAGATGATCACAGATACAAATCACATTGGTGTATTTCTTTCTTTTTCTCTTGCTTTGTGTTTGCAAGCAAGTTCATGACTCATGTCGTCTCCCAGTTTGCCTCAAGTTACGTTTTCTATTGGAAGGATTACTTCAAGGACCAGCAACTTCTGTACCCACCAGGATTTGATGCCCGAATTGTGTTGTATCCCAGCAACCAGAATTTAAAGGACTACCTCAGCTGGAGACAAGCAGATTGTAAGTGTTTCTAGAAAACAGATTTGTGCAGTCGAGTTGTCTTCATCTCTGAATAGAAATGCCTTTATTGGCAGTGTGTGTAGGTATCAGTGAAGGAACAGCAGGTAGGATGGTAGTTTTAAATCAACAATATTAGCATCATTTTGGGCTTTGTATGGATACAGAAATACTGGCTGGAATTTTGAGCCTTCAGGTTAAAACCATATTTGTTGCATACTGGGAGTGAATTCAGCACAAGAAATAATTCAAATATTAATAGAGTGAATTTACTGTTTTTTATGTTCCAATTTTGTTTAGCCAGGGGAATCTTGAAGAAATATGGATGTTCAATCAGTGCTGTATATTCCACACCATTACTTCCTAGGAGTTTGTTGGTACCTAATCCCTATTTCAAATGAAGACAACTTGCATTACACAGAAACACCCTTCACTCTTTGCTCTCCAGTTTCAGAATTACAAAGAAATGTGTCTTCTAGTCATTCTTATGATATGCAGTACCTTAAGAGTTAATCAGAAAGATCATATCCTCTCTAGCAACTGGTATTATTATTTCTGTTTTATTCTTGGCTGGTGTTTGAGTACAACTCTGAAACGAAATCTGTGTTTTCTGAGTAGTCACTCAGATTTGATAAATACTCTTTCTCTCTTTTCTGTTTTTCTGTAGGCCATATTAATAACCTTTATAATACAGTGTTTTGGATGCTTGTACAACGAAGTGGTTTGACACCAGTGCAAGCACAGGATAGACTGCAGGTAAGAGTCTCTTGAGATTGTGGTTTTTTTTTCCAGTTACAGAGAAAATCATGAGATTTGTAAAGCTGGACTTGCCTACCCAGCAGCCATGGCTGGATTGTCTGTTCTTGTAATAATGTTGTGGATGTAGATTCAAGAACTTCTTCAATTGTACAGATGCTAATGTGATTAGAAAACACTGTCTTTTAGCCAAATATTGGTAGGATTTTAATCCTTCATTAGCAAGTTCAGAAAGCATAGATACATCTTATAAACATCCAGCATATATATGTGTGAAGTATTACAGCAGGATTCAGCTAGTACTGATTCCCAGTCTCTTCTGTAGGATTTTGCCTCAACGTGCAGACTTGAGCAGAAGGTCCTTTCCAACCCTAACTATTCTATGATTTTCTCCTGGAGTCTGTTGACTTTCATCAGTTTGTGTGGAAAATGTAACCAAACAGACAACAAAACCTTCTCTGTATTAATGTTCTTGTTTGGCAGTTGGAAATAATTCCTCTGTTGGAAGAGGTAGTTAAACCCTGTGACTTCAAGGTGAAAACCTGCCTCAATGTCAGTCTTGCATCCAATGTTCACCCTTTTTCTACCTTGGAGATTCAGTTTGTTTGTTTTTTCTTTAAAAGTATTTTCTGTTTTCATTTCCTCTCAGGGGACTTTGGCTGGAGATAAGAATGAAATACTCTTTTCTGAATTCAACATCAACTACAACAATGAACCCCTGATGTACAGAAAAGGAACTGTCTTAGTATGGCAAAAGGTAAAAAGCTGTATTACTTATTACTTCAAGATCATGGGTTTAGTAGGTTTAGTAGGCTATGGCAGATAAGCTGCACTGTAAGATCACCAGCTATATCCCAAATATATGTCTATGTATTTAACATATGTCTGTGTATTAACTAACTGTATTTACCTTATAATGATGTGTGAGATGTCTAATTATTTTGGAGGTATTTTTGAGAGATGAGTGTCAATGAGCATAGTATAAGACCTGATCTTTGAAATGTGACTTAGATACAAATTATGACTATTGAGCTAATACACGTATCAATGGTTGAGGGGTTTTGGATTAGATGCTCTCCAGAGGTCCCTTACAACATTAATGATTCTGTGAATTACACAAGACTGATGGTTTTGCTAGACAAATCTACTTTGTTTAATGAATTGTATCCTTGGTTTCTTAGTGTTACCAGCTTTGAAAATGCAGGAAGTATTCTGCTTCCTGAAAAACTACACTCTAGTGACTGTTGTCATTTTGATATGATAATTGTTGGGGCCTGTGTCAGGCCCTTTGCAGGACTAGACCCCAGGTATTTCCACTGCAAAGGAATTCTGACCTTATCGCCTACTGTTTCTTCATTTGGCCTACTATTACTTCATTTGACCTAATAGGAATGGATAGAGGCTTCCACCTGGAAATACATTCCACTTGTTCCTTATGCATATTTTTTTTTTTGGGAATGACATTTGCATGGTTTCCCATTTGCTTTATATAGCTCCAAATTAAATACTGTATTTTATTCAGGAACACTTGCAATCAGGTGGCTTTGCAGGTCATTTCTTCAAGCCATGTGATGATGACATGCAGTTTCAGCTGCTCATGGTTGAACTGAGAATAGGCTTTCTTTCAGAAGATGCTATGTAGTGTGCTCTAGGGGTTTGTTTGTAGCTTTGGTTCTTGCCCATTTGTGAATTCCCTCTGGAGTCTTTCCTGTCTGCTAATGTGTCAACTGTATTTTCAGGTTAATGAAGTCATGACTAAGAAAATTAAACTGCCAAAGGAAGCAGAAGAAAAAGAAGTTGAAGTGACTCGGACTAGGACTAAAGTTGTTCCCCTGCACTGTGACATCATCGGGGACCAGTTCTGGGAGGAATACCCTGAGATTCTGGATGAGGATAGTTGATACCTGTGAGTATGCTGTCTGACATACAAACAGATATGCCCAGATGGAAAACGAAAATCATAGATTTTGAATGTTAAGGAATCATAATTGAAGACTGCTCCTTTCTTGAACATGTGTATTTGTAGAAAAAGTGTACAGAAATGCCCTGCATTTCTATAGCATTTAAATGAAGCATTTTACTGAACTGCCAAACTATAGAGAGGTTTGTGTATTTGAAAGAGACCACCACCCCGATTCTGTATGCATGCGGGGAACTTTCTGGAAAATAATGTAATCTATTCATAGTCTCATGAGTATGTATGTATGCCCAGGGACTATATAAGGATGGCTTGTGTAGCCATACGGGGACACACATTAGAAGGAGCTGTCCTCCATATCTCCCGGCGCTGCAGTGAAGAATACCTGCTTGTCAGCTTGGGAACTTTGTCGGCAAGTTTGTTCCTGGAGTTTTCTCCGAGTCCCATCCAACCTGGACTTGAACACTGCCGGGGATGGGGCAGAATCCTTCAACTGGCATTTAGTATTGAATTTCAAGGTCTTGTGTTTAATCAGGTCAGTGCTAAACTGTTTGACTCCTTCATGTCTCTGATCCTTACACAAAGGGGGTAGCCTGCAGTTTTCTATGATGTTCAAAGCTTTTGTCAAATGTCCATGATTTTTATACTTTTGAAAAAAAAAAAAATAATAATTTCTTCTCTGTTGTCTTTATTACTTAGCCTTTATTTTCCTGAGAATTTTACTGTCGATGGGTGACAGTTCCAGAGAGGGGAATTAATAATCCAGATACTGTAGAGATTGGAATTCTGTTAGGCCATGGTCGGTACACAGTGTGTTCTCTTCTGTGCCTGGCAAAGTTGGTTCATGTCTCCTACTGGGCAGTAGAGTGATAAGCGGTGCCACTAGAATGTTCCTGGTGCCTGCACAGAGGCTGCTGACACGAATTTGTACTGCTGTAGTCTGATTTCCCTGGGGATGACAAATCAGTGCTCCTGACAGTACATGTTGGAGGGAAAACAATCGATCAGTTAAATCCATACAGCCTCTCTGTGCAGAGATAGATAGTTCTGCCCAGCTACAAGGGCTTGTCCCAGTGCAGCTGGGATTGGAGAGAAATAACCTCTTACATATAGATATATAACTATAAGGGTAGAATAGGTATTTATAAGGATAGAACAGCAATCTGGCACACTGCTGCTAAGGGAGAGACAGGCGGGAGTTGGGACTGGCCATAAAACTGGAAACAAAGACTAAGGTGTGACTGAATTAGTTACCCATGAATCTGCATAGCAGCCTGCTCTCTGTTTCCCCTTTTCTTCCCCCAGGAAGAGCTTACACATTTAAGGCCATGTGCGTTTGGGTTAGGATTGTTTTTTAAAAGCCACTTGCCAGGTGCTGATGTAAACTACACCTTTGCAGGTTCTTCCTGAGATTAAACAATGAGACAATGTGCTCCTGGTAGCACAGGGCTTCCCCTTCACTGCTGTGTTGCTTAACATGAAGCAGTGAAGCACAGCCAGTGGGAGAAAGGGTATTGAATTTGCTTTGGAGAATGGGCTGTGTAATTCCCAGGAAGAGGATATGAGGGATTGTGAGAGAATGATTCCAAATGAGTCATTGTACTCACCATTGATCCTTAAGCCCTTCCTGTCTGCATGTTGGTTTGGGGTTTACCTTCCTTTGAGATGCTGTGTGTTGCTATCTGTTGCCTGCCTTGGGACATTACATCTAAAGCAACTGTTCCAGAGGTGGTAACAGCTGGATGTTGAAGTCAGAGTAAAAGTTAGATTAAGAAATTTGGCAGCCGTGATTCATGCTTGGAAAGTTTTATGCACCTTTTTTCTTATACGACTGCCTGATCCATAGATACCCTGCGGAGTGTTCGCGCGGTGTACGTGTGTGTATGAGGTCATCCTTACAGTCATACAGCAATACCTTCTGCCCAGGTGTTGGTTCATGGCCAGGGCGCTGCCGTTCGGGCCCAGCGCGGCGGCGAGCTCCTACAGCAGCTGTGGGGGCTGCAGAGAGGGGCTCCGCTGCAGAGACCGGCGCCGGGGCCGCTCCCGCCCGCCGGCAGCCGTAGCAACGCCGCGCTACGCGTGACTCCTGGCGCGGGCGGGGCCGCCTCCGCCCCTCGGGCCCGCCCCGGCCGCGGGCGGAGCTTCCCGCGCTCCCCGCTCTGCGCCGCCCGGATTCTGCTCAGCTTGGGCGGCGCGGCAGTGCCCCCTAGCGGCGGCGGGCTGCCCCGGGCTCCTGCCCGCAGCCCGGCATGGAGGAGGACGAGGGTGCTGCGGGAGGCGCGGAGCAGCGGCACCCGCGCCGCCGGGCCGGGACCGAGCGCTGCCCCAGCCCCAGCCGCCTGGACGTCAGCTCCAGCCGCTTCGACCCGCTGCTGGCGCTGTACTCGGCCAGCACGCCGCTGCCCTTCCCCGCCGCGCCCTGCTTCAACAACCTCGCCGAGTACGAGAGCTTCCAGCGCGGCCTGCTCCGCCCGCGGGGCCGCCGCTCCGCTCCCTCCCGCCGCGGCCCGTCCGCTTCCCGCTCCGCCCGCCGGGGCCCGCCCGCCGCCGACCCCGAGCGCATCCAGCGCCTCCGCAGCCTCATGGTCAACGCGGGCCACGAGCAGGAGGCGGCCGAGGGCGGGGGAACGGCCCGGCGCCGGCGGGCACCGCGCAACGTCCTCACCAGGATGCCCCGTGAGTGCGGGCAGACGCTGAGGGGTGCTGCGGAGGGGAAGGGCTGCGAGGGGCGGTTGCAGGCGGAGGTGGAGGGTGTGAAGGCGCGGGTCTAGGCCGGGTGGTGAGGGGGCAGTGCTGCAGGAGCTGAGCCGTGGGGTGGAGGGATGCGGCGGGGCTCGGGTGCGGCCGGAGGCGTGGGGCTGGGATGGAGTTCAGGGAGCTGGGAGGTTGTGTTTTGGAGGAGGCGGCGGCTGGGTGACAATGAATGCGGGTGGTGGGGAAGGAGCAGGGATGGAATCCGGTGCTTGTGTGTTAGGTGAGGAAATCGTGTGGATATGAGGAGCGCTGAACTTCACAGAGGTGCTTGTTCAGAGATGACACTCGCTGTGGTGATGTGCTGCTCAGCTGTGTGGTTGATTATGTTGATCCTCTTGATTGTAAGGAAAAAAGGATGCGATACTGCTGTGCATTTAAAAACGCACTTTTTAAACCAGGAATCAGATTTGAGTCCGTTCAGCTCGTGGCTAAATCATAACCGCAGCGTGAGTCTGTAACACACTGCTATATATATCTTCGTTACTAACTGTACGTCTCAGGGGCATAAATACAGTGCTGGCATTTCTAATACCATGATGGTAGAACAGTGGTGGGAGGCTGGAGGCAGCTGTGACGCTGAGACAGGTTTCTTCTGTAAATCTGTGGGTGCAGTCAGGACGATAGCCCCTGCGCATGAAGGGGTGCAATTCGTGTGCCAAGCATCAGATGGCATTGCTGTCAAATGAGATGTAGCTTTAGTGCACTTAATTAAACATATTGTGTGGTTTTGGAATCAAAATATCTCTTCTAATCATCAGCATCACCTTAATGATGTTGTTCTAAAAAGGCAAAGCCCAGAATGTTCAGTCCTCAGTGCCCAAAGCAGAACTTTGTCCTTGCTTAGACGTCAAAGTGTAATGTATTCGTTGCCGTAGGCGCTGCATGGTGCTAGTGTTCGGTCAACTTCGCATTCTGCACAAATGCAGAGGCTCTGTTGGTGTAGGATTTCCAGATGAACTGACCTTAAATACTGATGTAGCAGCCTTGGGGTGACTGTGATGGAACTGGGGAAAGAAAAAAAACCCAACCCAACTGTGAAAATTAACTTCAGTGGTGGTCTAGCAAATAAATTCCATGGTTCCATTTAGAGCATGTATTTAATATCCACGCATCTAAGGCTGGGCAGCATGGACTTTGAAGCACAACTGCCATGAGAAGTGCTATCCAGCAGTCTGGAGAGCCTTAAGAATAACTTCTAGTCTAAAGAGTGTGCTTTCCTTGTAAGCAGGGGGTCTGTCTGCACTGCACATGGGTCCACGTTTGAAGCCTGGGTTCTGAGGTGGTGGCTGCGTCTGAAAGTAACCGATGGGTGGTTTGCTGCATCCCTGTGCTCCCAGGTGGCTGTGAGAAAGTATGATGTGTTCCCTAAATTCAGTGGGTCAGAAGTGGAAAATGGAGCTGACATTTTGCCAGTCACGAGACATGATTTCAGATGCAGCCATAAAAATGAGAAGGAAACTGCTTGAGCAGTGCCTGTGTTGGATGGGTTCAGGAGAAACTATTCCTAGTTAACTTTGCCTTTACCAAAGGGGCAGAGAACTCATGTGCAGGCAGTTAGAGCAGTTAGAAAGGCTCTGGGTTATTTCAGCTGTTCTCATTTGCTTTGTTCTTATTGCTTGGGTTTGGGTTTGGTTTTTAATCTTGCCTCTTAAAGCCTTGCCCTGAGGACAGGGGCTTGAACTTCACCAGTTTATTTTCTTTATTTTCTCCCTTCTGGAGTACTCCCCCTCTGGCTTGCAGCAGTTTATTTGGTATTCTTCAGAATCCTGGTACTAAGCATGTGCTTACTGTATAGAATAGGGATTGGATTTTGAGTACAAAACCGACCAGGTACATCCTTCCTTGTGGATTGAAACCCTATTCATACTGGTACATAACAGCATCAGGAGCCACAGGCAACTCTAGCTGTGTGCAGAGCCTAGTCACCCCAGGCTTTGATGCTTGCAGAAGAGCAAGAATGAATTCCTTTCATAGCCGGTTTTATTGTCTTGCAAGAGACGGATGTCAGATTGTTTAAAGGCTTTTGGATTCTGTGTTCTGCCCTTTTGATCAGGTGAAGCTGCAGGTTTGCCCTGGTGAAGCTGCAAGGGCAAGTGGGAAGAGCGTGTATTGTCTAGGCTTGGTAGAGCCGCAGTGTTCTCCACCAGGCCTAATGGGGTGCTGACAGTCAAAGGCATAGTTGGAAATACAGACAGGATGTGGATTGTCACAAGAAGTTGTAGATAAAGTTCCTATATAAAGGGAACATTGGAGTTTAAAATCTGACTCTGATAAGATGCTGCAGATGGTCAGAGTTGGTTAGAAAGAAAGCGTTCTCTGATTAAAAGCATCCATCTGATGATGTGATGGTGTCGCCCGTTGTTCCTGCGCATCCAGAACATCAGTTCCTCATCAGTTTGGCTGAGGAAAGCAGAGAGACTTGTGAAAAGGCCTCCATAGGCAGAGCTGGGAGGTACTGAGGCAGCTTATGCTCTGTGTGAAAGGAATTTTCTCCAGCTGCCCAGCTGGAGAGGGCTGGCAAGACGGCAGTGGGTCTCAAAAGATAAATGTTATTAGGTTAATTCAGAGGCAGCTGCTTTAGCTTTCCCTGCTGTGGCTAAGAATTACCATGCAGGCAAACAGCGCAGATCAGCTGTCCTATGGCAGCGCTTTACACTCACAGGATGTATCTTCTAGTGTGCAAATCAACCCTTGAATGCATGGTCCCTAAAGCACAAGGCGAGAGATCATCCCTGACTCAGATATTTTATTCATAGGAAGACCCATGTGAGATTTTAGACCAGTGTTTGCCTCTGCCTCTCAGAAGGAATCGTACAGCAACCCTGGGGCTGTGTTTGCACAAGTAGCTGTAATTTAGCACTGGAATGGCTTTGCCATGGTAAAGGTGGAAGTTGTAAAGTAAATAATATCTACTCCTCTAGGTAATTTACACTTGCAAAGACTTTCTAGTGTGCAGATAAGGTGTGTGTGTGTCAGGTAAGCTGTACGTTTTCCTGAATGCCATTGTGCTGAAAAGGGGTCCTCCAGATTTGGAGGGGGGCTTCTTACAGGGCATGTAGTGACAGGACAAGGGGGAATTGCTTTAAACTGAAAGAGAGGAGATTCAGATTGGATACTGGGGAGGGGGGAGATCACTGATGGTGGTGAGGTGCAGGCACATGTTGTGTAGAGAAGCTGCGGCTGCCCTGTTCCTGCCAGTGTTCAAGGCCAGGCTGGATGGGGCTTGGAGCAACCTGCACTAGTGGAAGGTGTCCCTTCTAGGTGACAGGGGGTTCAACTGGATGAGCTTAAAGGGTCTTTCCAACCCAAACCAGTCTGGGATTAGTGTTCTGTGGGTTAGCCGGTTTCATTTGATGGCTGTTGCTTAAAGTAATTTGATTTCTTTGTCAAAGACTTGTACATCTTTGAAGGGTGTTCTGCTGCCTGCTGAAAGTTCAACTGAAACAATACATTTTCATCAATTTAAACAGGGCCAGCTTAGTCAGTGGAAGATCTTTGAGTCAGTCATTGTTCCAGAAACTGTGTAAAGAAAAGGAACACACCTGATCCAATAGTTTATTAAGTGACTAAGCTGAGGTAGCCTTAACTAGGCATTGTCTTTTCTTCATAACTCACTCTGCCTCTGTGAATGTTCTTCTCCCTCTGAACCACTTCTCTTTAAGATGAGCATTACTTTGTATGTTTCTGAAATGCAGCAGAAAGATTTTCAGATGAGGCTGTTTTGGCTGCGGCTCATGTAAAGTGAAACCTTCATATTTTCTAAAGTCTTTGCTCCCCCCACTGTAAGAAGAGTCTAAAAGAAGATGATCTAGTAATGACAACTGCAGTGCATTACAGCGCTCCAGGGCTTCTCTTTTCTTGTGCTGTGAAGACAAGTGTTGTGCCAAGATCTGCTGTACTTCTACTACTCTATGAATATAGGAATATACATAGAGTATATTCCTACATATATTTTTAGACACACGCACATATATATGTATGTTTTTGTTGAAAACCTGTGTTGTTCTCTTTCTGGTTTAGTCCATGAAGGCAGCCCACTGGGGGAACTTCATCGCTGTGTCCGAGATGGTGTAAGAATCAATGTCCATATCCGCACTTTCAAAGGGCTTCGTGGAGTCTGCACAGGGTTTTTGGTTGCATTTGACAAGTTCTGGAACATGGTAATTACTGTTTGATTTAATGATTGTATCCTTGATTTATAACTGGTATATTGAAACCTTGAAACTTGCAATAGGTTTAAGCAAAGTACACTGTGAGAGGATTAATGTGGTATTGTGGTTCATAAAACTGATTTGCTCTGGCACCGAGTGCTGGGTTACAGATGAAAATGGTGCCTGGTGTTGGATTGGAACATCTGAGAGGTGGGGAGCCATCGTAGAGAAGTTTTACTTGAGAGAGGAGCTTTGAAGAGTTCCCAATGTCTTCAAAGGTTTTGTATAACAACTCGAGAAGGTGGAATACGAGGAATATAAGAAGCTTCCAAAGCTTTCTCTGCAAAACCCAGTCTTCCTATAGTCATAGCCACTTCTTTGTTTCACTAACATGTCATTTGGATGTCAGTGACAAAAGCTTTTAGAATCACAGAATCATAGAATAGTTCGGGTTGGAAAGGACCTTAAGATCATCCAGTTCCAA
>NDXB01008248.1:0-10272 GCA_002631895.1 Agapornis roseicollis
AAAGGAGTCTTATAAAAGAAAGGAGAAAAGACAGTAGAGTCAGTGTTTTCCTATGTGCTATGAACACCTTGAACAACTCTGTTACCAAAAGGCTCTGTTCAAATAAGCCATACCAATTTGGAAATGGAAAGGCTGGTGAAAACTGATGTGCAGAGACACCTCCCTTTCAGTACCATAATCATTTGCATGGGTTTTATCAGAGAAATGTGAAGTGGCAGTGATTGCAGCCTGAGACAAACCTTTCCCTTCTTTAAATGGTTTAAAATACTAAAAAAGCATTGGCAGTATTTGGGAAACTTTCACAGCTAGCTCCAGCTCCTCCTAACATCATAATTATCCCTTGCCTCAAATATACATTATTTAGGCTAAGAAATGTGTATTATATATCCTATAGCAAATAAAGGGTTTATCATAATTACCTCTATTGATGTTAATGATGGAGTCAGACCCAGATAACCAGGTTTTGATATCCTGACCCCTTCTTTAGGCTTCCCTGTTATGACCTTGCAAAAGTCTCCTTGTGCTTCTGTTTATCATATAGTAATTTGGGAAAAAGAAATAAGAACACAGGATATTGTGGGATGCAAAAGACATCTTGTTGCCAAAATTTGGATGAGATAAAATGCTGATCACTTCCACAGCTGATGAAAAAAGAGAGTGATGCCATGAAGAATGCTGTCAAAAATCTAATAATTTCCAGAGCTTCTAAAGATATTTTGGTTTTCTCACCACTAGTCAGTGTTCTCCTGCCATTTGTTCATGGTGTCTTCCAGCAATTCCTTGTGCAGTGCTCATTGCAACAGTCTTCATCTGGTGCCAGCTGAAATATGCAGCCATAATAATGATATTTTATTTCAAAGCCTCTTTCTCTGTTCATGGCCAGAATGTCTGGGTATCTTCCACTGCATTTCTGCTAATAATAATAAAAAAAGGCAAACTGAAGCAGCTTGTGTTCAGTCTAAGCACTGCTTATTTAGCTGTTTTTGGGAGAGGGAGAGAGGATCTCCCCAAATCAAATTCACTCTGCAGGTTAAGGTGCATTGCTGGCAGACCCCACCAGCCCTATGGACTTGACACAGGGGTGGGGGCTTAGAGGCCCCCAGACCCACTGACATGGCACACGATGGTACACAGTCCGCTATGATGTGGCTATGGCTTTTGTTTCCCATCCTCCCCCTCTGTGGAGTGTGTCCAGTGTGGGCAGCATTGCCTTTTAAAAGAACAATAAAGGCTGAGCTCTTCTTCCCAAAGGGAGAATGCAAATTCTAAGGTCTTTCCTAAAAATATGGTTTATGAAAGTGCATCCATTTCTATTGTTTTGGTGAAATACTGAATAGCTGAACTTAATCAAACACACGTTGTCTCTGTGGATGAAATTTTCTGGCCCCTTGTTATCCAGGTCAAACCAGATGATCTAATGATCCCTTTGGCCTTAAAATTCTCTGAAACAATGAGACATGGATTTCATTAATGTAACTAGACATTTGGAAGAGTGTAATATGAGCTACAAATGTCCTAGTAATATATTTTTCAGATTCCTATGGCATTCGCCCATCTTTGTGCCAGACTGCTGCTTGTGGAGTGAAGAAAGGGCCCTGGCTTCTCTCCCTTGGGAATGAACTCCTCCTGCCCCCACTTTGACTATTGAAAGGCAGATGCGTGCATGGCTCTTGCAGACCATTTGACCATCGTAGAATCATAGAATAGAATCATAGAATAGTTAGGGTTGGAAAGGACCTTAAGATCATCTAGTTCCTACCCCCCTGCCATAAGCAGGGACACCTCACACTAAACCATGTCACTCAAGATTTCATCCAACTTGGCCTTGAACACTGCCAGGGATGGCGCACTCACAACCTCCCTGGCCAACCCATTCCAAAATCTCACCACCCTACACAGGAAAGAATTTCTTCCTTAGATCCAATCTAAACCTCTCCTGTTTAAGTTTGAACCCGTTACCCCTTGTCCTGTCACTACAGTCCCTAATGAAGAGTCTCTCCCCAGCATCCATAGAGGCCCCCTTCAGATACTGGAAGGCTGCTAGGAGGTCTCCACGCAGCCTTCTCTTCCCCAGGCTGAACAGCCCCAACTCTCTCAGCCTGTCTTCGTATGGGAGATGCTCCAGTCCCCTGATCATCTTTGTGGCCCTCCTCTGGACTTGTTCCAACAGCTCCATGTCCTTTTTATGTTGAGGACACCAGAACTGCACACAATACTCCAGGTGAGGTCTCATAAGAGCAGAATAGAAGGGCAGGATCACCTCCTTCGACCTGCTGGTCACGCTCCTTTTGATGCAGGCCAGGATACAGTTGGCTTACTGGGCTGCAAGCGCACACTGTTGGCTCCTGTTCATGTTCTCATCGACCACCACCCCCAAGTCCTTCTCCACAGGGCTGCTCTGAATCTCCTCTTTGCCCAACCTGTAGCTGTGCCTGGGATTGCTCCGACCCGGGCACAGGACCTTGCACTTGTCATGGTTAAACTTCATGCAGTTGGCATCAGCCCACCTCACAAGTGTGTCAAGGTCCTTCTGGATGGCACTGCTTCCCTCCAGCGTATCCACCCAACCACACAGCTTGGTGTCATCAGCAAACTTGCTGAGGGCGCACTCAATCCCACTGTCCATGTCAGCGACAAAGATGTTGAACAAGACCTGTCCCAACACCAATCCCTGAGGGACACCACTCGTCACTGGTTTCCAGCTGTACACTGAGCCATTGACCACAACTCTTTGCATGCAGCCACCCAACCAGTTCTTTATCCACCGAATGGTCCATCTATCAAATTGATGTCTCTCCAATTTAGAGACAAGGATGTCGTGTGGTACAGTGTTGAATGCTTTGAGAGTTTCTAATGACACCCATTGTATTTTTCTAGTATCTATATTTAATTCAGAGATCTAATCAGGTTTTTTTGGTTTGTAATTAATCTCTTACTTTGTGATTAATCTTTTGCATATTCCTGGTGCCTACCCAACATGAGAGAAATACGCAGCCAACAGCAGTGGATTATTTTTGCATCTTCAACGGAGATGCTTATCATATTTGCTAAAAAGATTGTTGTACCACAGAAGGAAACAGAAAATTGACATGTTTTAAGGCCTTTTGAACACAAGACAGAAAACAGCAGGAGAAGAAGGGTGGAAAGTTTATACAGAAATTACTTCTGAGAAACTGACACCAGGAAAACGAGAAACACATTTCCTCAGTGGAGCAAGGATTTTAACTTTCAGAAGACACGTTGTGAACACACCAATTTTAGCAAGCGTCAAGGAAGAAAATTATGCATTTCCTGGAAAGAGAATAAAAACAAAGAAGAAGGCTCAATGTGACTGGAGTGAGAGTAATCCAAAAGCAACCATGAAAATAAGACATAATTGTGAATTCCTTTTAGAGCCTGGGACAAGGAGGAAAGGACAGCTGAGTCAAATCAGCCTAGCCAGGGCTCTCATGCTCCTCCTGTCATGGGCTGCTACTTGATGTCTCTTATCATCTGCATCAGCCCCATTGAGACGAGCTGTGTTCTTAATGAACTGATATACGAGACAGTGATAGCTGCAGCTTAAAGCTAATATTGTACCTTCAGAGATGTGATTTTTTAAACTGAACAAATGGCCTCTGAAGCTGCTGATGACTTGGGATAATGGATGGCGTGTCTGAAGGCATTTTTTTTAGGTGTAAGCATAGAGATGGCATGTTTTTAAATGAGCTGTAATTGGAGCAGTAGGTAGGTTGCTGAGGCACCACAGATCTCCTGCAGACATATTGACCTACTGGCCCAGCTGAATTCCATGCCTGGCCTTGGAATAATCATCGTTCTATGTCTGGGGACATGTCCCACTGCAGATGCTTGCTTTAAAAGCTGTATGGGGATAGGGACCTTGGATGGGTTTGGGAAATGGTAACACCACGAGTCCTTCAGCTTAGTGACCTGCTATTTGAAATTGCCAACTGACCTTTTCAAAGGGCCCAGGTCTTCTGCCTTGAAACTGTGAAGAGGCATTGCAGTATCTGTTTTGGGTGGACTCACTCCAGATATCCATTTTCCTCCTTAAGTACCCAGTACTGGCATGAATACCTCTACTGACCAGAGCAGCCTTCCCAAATTGGGTGTCCCTGGAGCAAATGTGGATTTCATTCTTCTGAAGCCCTTGTTTCTGAGCTCATTGACAGTTCTCCCATATTGTTCTAAAATATTTGATCTGTCTGGGTGAAGAGTTACAAATTGATGAATATTTCCTCCAAAACATTGTGAAGCTTTGCCCAGGTGGAGCAAACGTGACCAAAACCCCCTTTGTAAGACAGTTATAGTGTAGTGCCTGCTTGAGTGGCGCAGCATTATGGACACAGTTAATTTCCTTTCAATCCACAAAATTATTATAGTACTGTGTTTGAACGTTAGGAAAATGATGCAATGGATACAATAAAAGCTGCAGTTATCCTGAAGGGATTTTGATGTAATAATATTCAGGCTGACATAATCAACAGAATCTCTGAACTGCTCAAGTTTCAGCCAGCATTGGCAATTAAGAAATCTTACCAAGAAATGTAACTTAACTCCTTATTAGCGCTTGGATCTCTATCAGGAACACTGAAAAAAAAAAGATAATAGAAAAAATATATCCAAGAGCATTTTTCAAATTAGCAGCCTTGAGGGCAATATAACATAGGATCAGTCAGAGTGAATCGAGTAGGAATAGTTAATTTAGTTCTAGGAAACTTAAGAATCCCTCATCTCCTCATCAGCAGTAACTTGCTTGTTAAGAGAAGACAAATGAAAATGTTAATCAGCAAAGATTCACACTGGGGGATTGCTTGGAATGAATCACTCCTACCCGGAAGCCCTGGCGGGGTCATGTGTGTGTAACTGGCTTCACCAACACAAAAATGCTTTGAGCTGGAGAAATCTGACTTTAAAAGTCAGTGTGTCATATCTGGACAGGATGTCTCCAGAATCGTGACCAGGGCTCACTGCGTTAGCAATGGTCTAAGAACTACTTTTTTTTGACATAATTTTCATCCAGCTCTTGGTTAGGACTGATGAATATGCCCAATGTTATGTTTGACATTGGATCTTTGGGCAGATTTTGACCTTGTCATGTGTGTGTTGTGCATCTTGGGGAAGGGGAGGCAATGCCCTCAGGGGGGACAGGCATATGGCCAGGAAGGCAAGTCTATGGAATTGTAGGACATTTAAAATCTTGTCAGTTTTTATTTTGTTTTTACCACCCCCCTTCTCCACCACCTTTTTAGCAGAAGAAACAGCTCTGGCTAGTTATATGGACCGTAGATTTAAAAATAGCTGGGTTCCTTCCTGTCTGAGGTAGAGAGAAAGATATAAGCCTGATTTATTGGCTGTCCAGTAGACTTTATATTCAATTTCCTGTTGTCACATTCCTATCAAGTAACTGCATGAGTGTAGCAGAGAGAGGGCTAGCCTTTACAGAATAAATACATTCATTTACATGAAGAATACCTATATTCACATGAATAAAAGTTTCTCTTCAAACACTCAAACAAATAAATACCAGCAAAACACTGTTACCAGGAAATGGTGAAGAAAAGCCATTGCACATACTTGAATTCAGCTGCAGTTAGAGCTAGCAAGCATGTTTGTGAATATACGTTGCTAGGATGTGTACATGGGATGCACTGAAATGAGTGTCTAGCCACATTCCATAAAATGAGGGACAAATCCTGCTTTCTGGAACACAGCCACATCTTTCCTTCTGTTAATCTTGTGATGCCTGTGGTGGCTGATGCTGCACCCCAACTTGGTGGGGTTTTGCCTGGGTGCCAACACAGTACTGGCTATGCCAGTCTTAATTTCAGAAATGAAAAAGAGAAAGAAATGCAAAGAAGTGAAATAGATGAGGCTTAAAGTTTCTCTGCAAGTAGGCATCACAATTTCAGCCAATGTTTGCAAGGCTGAATGCAAAGTGGTTTTCCTTTGTGGGATTCTTCCACTGAGGGTAAAGGTTTGTTTCATGTTCAGATGGTCCAAGTGTTTCTACTTGGGTCATCAAGCAAAAACAACACTGAGAGCTCCATTTTACATTTCCATGGGTTCCAGTAGCTGGCTAAGATTTCCATAAACCTTGCATGACATATACAAACTGCTTTTATTTATCACTTTCATCATATGTAAAATAATTCTTTTTTATTGGAGAAAATTTGGCCTTTTGAAAATAAGTTTATGAACTCACACGTATTTATGGAACTGGGACAGAGAACTGACAAGAAATATTCACAGGAAGATGGATTCAATCCCATCTCCAGGGAGAAAATTAGGAACCCAACCAAGGAAAAACACTCTGGAAAACTTCACATCAAACAAGAAAAGGAAAGAGTGAGAAGAAATGAAACACATTTAGGATCATGAAAAGGGTTTTAGTTAATGTCTGAGTTTTGTCTCAAGCCTTGGTGATGCCAATCAGTGAAATCAGTATGGTGGCACCAAAGCCAAGCTCAGGATACGGCCCAGCAAAAGACTCACTGTAATAGTCAGTCTAGGGCACTGAAATATAACCAGCTTGATTTGCTCTGGTGAATTCAGAATTACTTTCCCTGTGTTGTATTAAATATAAACAAAGCGTTCACTTAGATTGCATATTCTCCTGCACAAGTATGTTATTTTAATTTCCCAAAAGAGCTAAAATAAGAAACTATTTTTTTAAAATTTTATTTGATATACATAATGTAGGCTGGCAGTATTAGTGTGTTTTCTATTCATAGTTTTCTGAAACTTTCTCTTAGAAGTCTTTGAAATTGAACACCCGTCTTTTTATCATATATTACTTCCTCCCCTGGAACTATTCAGTCTCTGTGCAGCGATCCTGTTAGACTTTTGACTTTCATATGAAAAAGAAAAACCCCAAAACTTGTGATAAAAATGTATTGATGTTTGAACACAATCCAAACCATTCAACTTCAAAAACAACACACGGACACACAAATTCTGTGAATGAAAAATGGGAGCTAGATTTACTGGGAGAGGAAAAAGTTTTTGCATATGCAGTTGTTATATTTAATGGACCATCTATCGACTTTAGGTATATCCAGTGCCACTGGTGTTTGCAACAACATTTACAACAAAGTTTCCAAGAGAATGGATCATGGTTTATACAAACTGTAAGTGACACAAGTGAATTGTAGGCTTGATGATGTCTGAAGAATTATTTATTCTTTCAGCAAACAAAGAGTCCAGGATGTCTGTGGTTCTAGCTGCAAACTTAGAGATAGTATCAAAATGGAAAAAGTAGATTTGAAAGACTTAAGGCTAACCTACACAGTTATGAAAATTACAAGACCTTAAATAGTTTTTTGGTGTTGAAAATACTATTTTGGGGTAAATTTAAAAAAACTTTCTTTTCAACCACACTCAGGTCCATTCTTTTACCATCAATAAGTATTTTAATAGACTCAGAATATCCTCTTTGACTGGTGTTTTCCACAATTACTAGATGAGCTCATTTAATAATATCAGCAAAACCATTGATCTGATCCATCTGAAACCAATTTGCTCTTCACCTAGACTCTTGTGATTCTTAAAGGACTCGCTCAAGCATTTGGGATGTAAAAGAAATCTCCCAGACAACAGAGAATAAGAAGAGGAAATATGGAAGACTCAAGATGCCCAGATTGAATTACCTTAGTATATGTTTATTATTTGAGCTCATTGTATTATGGCTTGAAGTGTCATCTACGTGTCTGAAATGAGCCTTACAGAGGGCATACATTATGCTGGGTTGAGATTTTTCATTTCCAGGCCCAGCTGTATAAATGACAAAATTCTGCTAGGAAATGTAGATGACCTGGGTAAGAACCAAGGCATGTTTGAGACCCATCTTACCTGTCTCGTTGCAAGTTTCCTTTTGTTTGCTGGTCCAGTAGTTCCTATAGGACCCGAGGCCAGGATGGCAGATTACAGTCACCTAACCCTGCCCTAATATGGCCATTTTATTTTTCTTTTATGTTGCATGACTACTTGATATTCACCAATCAAGACATACTGGCCAGGAAGATCCTGTGATGCTGCTTCTGTCCCTTGACTGGAAACACATCCAAACTCCGCCTGGAGATGTGTGTGAAATCCTGTTAATTTAACACATCCCTTTTGTGCATGTGACACCCACACCTGCAACAAAATGCATGCAAACACTTTCAGTGATAATTTAGAGAAAAACCAAGTTCAGGAACTTCAGAAGTGATTTCATTAAAATCAAACAAACTGCTAGTGCTTGACATAATTAAGGGTGTTTGATTTGGCTCTTGAGCAATGAAACAGCTACAGACAGAAAAGTGATTGCAGCTTTTGTTGTAACGAATATGAAGCATCATTATTTTCTACTAGTTTGGTACCAATCTTCTAATGCTAAAATCTTTCAAACATTTCTTCCTTTTCACTTTTTTTGGCACTGCAAAGCAAGAGAAATGTTTGACAGGTATTAATTTTGAAAACAAATGGTCGATTTTCAGATCAGCTGCTGACAAGAAAACAGGGAAAGAGCAAATTACAGGTTGTTTTAATTGTAAAACTGGGAATTTTATAAACAAAATACACACAAGTATCATTTATAATCATGATTCAGGCCAGAACAATAATTATGATAAATCCTTTGTCAACCCTACTAAGAAGTCTTTTATGAAGTAGTAGGAAATTTATTCACATTTTAGACAATAGTTCAATAAAATGCTTTCCAGCTCCTCTGACATATGGAATTCCACACGGGTTGCAATCAGATGTTCTCCAAATCACACTTTTACATTGCTTAACTCCTTGACAGTTTAGCATAAACAAGCACTGAATTCATTAAGCTGCATTTTTTAAGCTTTCTAATTAACCGAAACAGCTGAAGTTTGAATCTTCAAACACATGGTAAAGGCTTAATTTTCAAGACATAAACCACTGTAAGACCTGCAGTTTATTAACATTTGAGGTGTTTAGCAGAGCACCTTTCCTCGTGCTGTTCTTCATGGTCTGCAAAATGTAGACTTTCAATATTTTTTACTTTTATCATGAAACGCCTTATTACTTTGATTTGCAAATGGAATCCTTTTGACTATGAGCTCTCCAATTATTTTGTCCAGTCTTAGAATGTGGTTTTCACTGCTCCATTAAATGTCCTGTGGCTTCTTAAGTGGCATGTACTTAAGAACTGTTCCTCAAAAAATAGACACATCTCTGCTCTGTGTAGTTCACGCCACATCCAAGGAAAAATCCAGCCAATATTCTGGTTCCAGTCTTAACCCCAGAAAAGGGTGCTTTAGCCCATTAGATGTTTTGAATCCTTGCCATGACTTGGGAAATCTGCTTCTGGAAGCAACTACGCTTTAATCCTTCTGCAGGCTTACATGTACATAGCAGGAATTGGCTAGTTCAGAAGACTGATAATATGACAACACCCTTTGGACTTGTATGACCCTTGCTTGCAGCCAGGTGAGACAACAGAATTGACCTGAGCACGTAGCTTATTGTTTGCTCCAAAGGTGTTTTTAAATTTAGTCACTTTGAATTTGACATAGTTACCTTTTAGCTCTTAAATGAAAGCAACTACAACAATGGCCTCACTTTAAGTAGGAGCAGACACAACATCTATATAACTCAAGGGCCACATGGCAATGGCATCATGACAAAGATGCATATCAGAGATAATGGAGGGGAGAAAGCCCTTTTAGCATTTCTTGAATGCACCATTGGTGGATGGAGCCCATCTAAGGTAAATCTCTGATGACATTGTACCATTTTAGGAGGCATTGAACTGAACTATAGTGGGACTTGGTTTGCTCAGCATGGATGATGAGTTATGCCCCTTTTTTTTCAGATGAGATAATAAATCTGATCTGACCACCAGGTGCTCTGTCCTGCCATTGGGTTTACATGTGAAATGTGAAGAGAGGAGGAAATGATGGGAAGTAAATCACCATCAGCAAAACTTTCATGTGGGTTTTGTTCCCAGAAAACCACTTCCTCTGTTTGTATGGGCCAGAATGGGAATGGGACTGCATGGGGACTCACGTTCTCAGCTAATTTAGCCAAGCCAGAAAAGCCATGACACCCAACTAAAATTAAAGGAGGTATTTTTAATTATTTGTTTATCTGGATTCTGCTGTCATGGATTTTTTTTTTGTGTATGAGAAGTTTTCCCTCTTCTTTTTCTTTACTTCCTTCCTTTACCCCACAAAAGAAAAAAAAAACCAAACAAAAAAAACCCAGCAAAAAATTGAAACCAAACCAAACCAAATCAAACCAGCAACAAAAAAAAAAAAAAAA
>NDXB01008249.1:0-11557 GCA_002631895.1 Agapornis roseicollis
TATCAGCCTTGTTCCCAGGTTAAGTCAAAACACAGCTACTAAAGAGAAGGAAAACTGACTGCAGCTGCTGAACCCAGGGCAGGTAATTCTTGCATTAAACCCAGCCGAGCTGCAGTAATCAGACTGATATTTTACATCAATCCTACCATGGGAAACAATACTAAAACATGCTGAACTGCAGGGAGGTTTGTTTGGTTTTATTACAACAATTTCAGATCTTTAGTGTGTGTCCACCTGCTCCATTTTTGGGGTGCTCGTGGCCCTCTGTTCCTCCATCACCTCCCCAGCAGCTGCCCTGGGAAGGACAAGATGACTGCTCCTATCTCAGCACTTTCTGGCTCTTGCCTGGCAAAAAATCTATCACGGTGCAAAACAGGTACCTCTGGGCTGGTGGGAAGGTTTGTATCGGTGGATCCCAGGAGAATGGGAACATGTTGGCCTGGGTCTGTGCCTCTGCAGGCAACTGGCTAAGGACATATTGCCTGAGAGAAAATTGGGTAGCTCTGGACTACAGTAAGATAAAAGGTGGGGATATCTGAGAGACTGGATGCTTAGGGAAAAATAGAAAGTGAGGCAAACTGAGAGTAAATGTAAAATCATACTTTTTTACTTGTGTGAAAGCTTGCCTGGCCTTCTGAAGTCATGAACAGCTGGAAAACTCCTTCAACACCATAAAAGTTTAGAAGAACTTAGACTTCAGTCTCACACACATGTGGTGTGCTCAGCCATTAGACAGCTGTAGCATTTTCATTGCAAAACTGTGGTAAGGAAGATGTCTCACCACCCCAAGTGTTCTGTGGCCTCACTCCCATTCCTGAGGATTAATGAGGCTTCTCTCAGTCCTAGCTAGTGAAAACCAGAGATTTCTTTTCTAGTTCCTGATGCACCAGTGAATGGCCCGGCACAGTTGAACATGAGAAGGAAAAAGCAGAGACATGCTTCTGAGAGACATGCTGGATGTCTCTCAGAAGGCTCTACGGGAGGGTAACCAGCCAGCACCCTCTGGCAGATGAGAGGACCAAGACTGCCCCAGGTCCAGACTGCCCATGTATGATAGAAAAGTCCCTTGGGTGTACATCTAGGTGAGGAAATGCTGGTCTGATTGCTCCATGTTATGCTGGAGGAAGAAGCAGCTGAGATGAAGAAGGAGGCTGTGAGCCAGACCACAGGTGTAGAGTGAGACTGCAGCTGTACAAACAGCATCAGCCTGTGCTCACTGGCTTTCATGAGCACAGTCTGCATGGATACACAAAATCTTTGACTCGAGGCTTCAGGCCAGCCAGGATGTGATATGGTTTGCTTCTGGTCAGGGCGAAGTTCAGAGATGGTGTAAGCAGATCCATGGGCTTAGACTTGCACAATCTGAGGAACCAATAATAAAAAAGATTGAATCAGGTCTTCTAATGGTTTTGTGTAGCTTTTTCTGGCTTTCTGTCTTAAAATAGGCTACAAATTCTGTGTTCAGGAGCTCCATGATTGAAATTACGCAACTGAAGCTGAGCCCTCATGAGTTTCTCTGGTTTTTCCATACCTGCATCTGAAAGTGGAATGTACTTCAGAATTTCTTCCTTGACCCTTTCCTGGTAATACCTGTGTGAATCCCATCGCCATGGAAAACCTCTGTGTGTGTGTTCACCTGCATGACAGATCAACCACCACAGAGACTTCCATCTGCCCAGTTCTGCACCGGTACAAATCCAAAATAATTCTGTTAACTTCATCAGAGCCACTCAGCAGAGACGCATGCAGTTGAGGCCAGGATCTGTTCCACTTAATTAAATAAATAAAGGTTAAATATCCTGGAAGATCCATTTTCCAGTGTCCTTAACCTTGTCTTTGCTAGTGACCTCCTTATTTATTTATTTACTTCCTTATTTTCAAGCTGAGCCTTTCATGGTCATTGACATAAATTTTCCAGCTTTTCTAATACAGAACATCTGTGGTCCCTACACAGTGTCCCCTATAGGTCATGGGAAAGCTTTATCTTACTAATAAGCTTCATTACTCTATATATTCAAGCCCAATTGATGGGGCCAAGTGTGTTTATAAATAAATATTGCCTTGTAATGACCATTTCCCTATGCCCCAGAGGAACAGAGATTCAGTCCTTTTGAGCTGGCCAAATGCCTCCTTTAGTAACAGTGAGAACAGTTTTACCCTGTCTGGTTAAAGTTGGATTTATGTGGAAATGAACTCCCCAAGGTGAAAGGCTAGTGATACTGAAGAATGCAATGCTCCCAGCTACCCTTAATAGTTGGGGAAGCTTATTCATCCATCCACAATTTTCTTTACATCAAACAAAATGACAAGTATGTTTATTGAATATCTCTATTTGTCCCTGACTATCTCTGTCTGCTTCAGCCAAAACAGGTACAAAATCATGAGGAAGGCAAGTGAGTTTCATTTGAATGCTATCCTGTATCTTTCAGTAAGAGAAATGACCACTGATGTATGACATTGCTAAATTATGGAAGAATACATCTGCTGGGAAATTCAGAGAATGGATTACAAAAGTACCTGATAAATGACTGGCCCTTCTTACTGATGAGTGCAACAAGAAATATGCTGCAATATTCTTTCTCTTCTGAATGAAGCATGATCTAATAGTTCCTTATCACTGAGGGATGACATACTGTCTTAGTGAGTTCTTAATATTGCTCTTTTGGAGAGGATAATTTGTATTTCTTGAGTCTTGATCTGCTCTGCATCTTCCTCTATCCAGGCAAAGATGCAGCAGAGGTCAAGACCCATCTTTTAAAGGCTTTAAGAAAAAATCCATTGCAGTTTTTAGAAGATCAGCATACAGGACTAATGTAGCCTATCTGTTAATTTTCACTGCTGAAATTGCTCCTTTAGCTGCATACATGCATGTGTTTGTGTAGATATATATACACACTGAGTAAAGAATGTTTATGCTTATTTTCCACTCTCCCAAAGCTTTGTAATGTGTGGAAAGGAATGAATGTCTGAAGATTTCTATGGCTTGGTTTCTGATAAAGCCAGTCTGATAAACAGCCTCCATGCTTGATCACTAATAAGAATTGATTCCAATGGCTATTATTTCATCCTATCTTACAGTCTGTCAGAAACAGTTTGGCTGTTTCCTTTGGTGAGATAAATATCTTTCCAGGAAGATTTGGTATGAATCCAATGAAAGATGTCATTGAAAGAAAGACAAATGTAAAGTATCTCTGTCTTTACTTCTGCAATTCCTTGATTTCAGATAGAAACAAAGTTATGACAAGTTTCGCAGTAGTGCCTTGCCATGGCATTAAAATATGGGTGAAGTCTTTAGGTTAAAAACAGAAGTCTACCATTTTCAGCCAAAATTCAGGCCGCAAATAGTTATGACTAGCATTCTGGGAGTGTTCAGACAGTCCTGTTCCAGAGACAAATAAACCCAAAACCTCCTGAGCCTGGAAACCTGAACAGTGAAAGAGGTAAGGTATGGAATTCAAACCTTACCTCCCCTGTCTTCTCACAGCCTGTGGCTTCAGGAGCTTTTTTTTTTTTTTTAAATTATATTATATATATCTGGGGTTTTTTTTTGCCCGGCTGCTCCCCAGAGAAGACTGCCAGTGCTGGTCACCATGTGGCACCATGGGCATGTGGCCTCCAGCAGAAGGGTGAACTGAGCCAGGCTGTGGATCCAGACCAGGAGCTTCATGCTGACACTGAGCTGCCCACATGAGGACAAGAAACAGGAGAGGAAAGGGCTGAGGATAGTGAAAGGCAAAGAGGGGGTGTGCATTTGAATGTAGGGGTAACCAAAACTTAGGACTAGACTGAGGAAAGGAAGGTAATTTACCAGGACTTCATTTTATTATACAGAGAAACAAAAATTAACCTTTCTGCTTACCATGTTGAAATTTAGCACTCAGTAAAAAAAAAAAAAGGTTATCTCAAAATAGGGCATATACCTTGGGTGTGTAGGCTTTTCTCCATTTTTGTGGCAGATCCGATTTTCACTGATGCATGAAGGGGTAGACAGAGCCTCCCTTTCCCATATTCTGGGATGTAGTCTGGGGAGAATTCGGCAGTAAACCTGTTCCTCTAATTAAGGTATTACACCCTTACCATGTTTTCCAATTCCTTTCATATAACATAACAATGTATGTTAGAAAAGAATGTGTGCACTGCAGTCTAGTGTTGACACTGATGAGATTTATGTTCCCTGACTATGGCAGGCGGGTTGGAACGAGATAATCTTAAGGTCCTTTCCAACCCTAACTTTTCTATGATTCTACGATTCTACATCACAATCCTGTCTCTTTTAAATGGCAATGTGAAAGTTGCATCACCAGGAAAATTATATTAAATACTAATTGTATCTATTTAATTTCAGGTTTATGAACTAGATAAAAACCCAGAAAAATCAGACCCCAAAAAACCTCAATTAATCTACTGCTACTGGGATCTGTTCAATTTTTTGTTATGTAAACTGCATGACGGCCTTGCTTTCTGCCGGTGGGAAAATCTCCTGAGAAGAAATGTGTCTCTTGCTTCCTCTGGGAATGCTCAGTACCCTAGAGATGCCTCTTGCTTGACATTTTGCTTCTTAAGTGATTACTAGGCCCAGATGAGAGAAGTATTTTTTCTTTCCCTGACTACAAGTAGCACATTTAATTATGTAATTGTAAGGCTCTTATTCTTAAGGGTAAACTGGCTTATGACAGTGGATATACAGGGCTTTGTCCTCCCAGTGCTTTTCTGAGATAGACTGAGCTGGGCTGGGCTAATTTGGCTACACTTTGGTGGTAGGTAGCACAGTGAGCTCATGAAATCCTGGTTCAGCATTGGGCCATGGACCATCCCTGCTTTCATACATTCTCCCACAGGGAAATTTGGTGGCCTGAACCAACAGATTCAAGTGCAAACCAGGGCAGCACCCATGGCAAAAGGTGTCAGTCATGATTTGTGCCTGCTGTGACTATGGTGTGCTTCTGTCATTGAACCAGAAACAAACTCTGCTTTGTTTATAAAATGAAAACACGTATTTGTTCTATCTATCTTCTGAAATACTGCATGATCAGTGTGAATAATGCTTGTAAAGTATGTTGAAATTGAATCTGGAAAACCTTAATGCAGAAGACCCCATTGTGTTAAGAGTTACGTTTACAAACTAGCTAAGCTGAACCTCTACTTTCTACCTGATACTGCTTTCTGATATGAGCTGTTTGCAGTCAGTTCATTTGGAAGGCACTTTACAGAACTGCAGAAAGGACAGATCTAATAAATGCACACAGGTGATCCAAACAGTGTTCCTAAATTTATTTTCATTGCACAGTTTAAATATCTGGCATTTCAAACATCACCAGTCTGTCTTGCAGTGTCTGAAGTTCTGTCTCTGTGGAAAAGGAGGTAATTCTTTCAAAACCAGAACTGAACCATGAGGCATAAAGTAGGCAAAACCAAATTTTGGTCACATATTTGATTACTGATGTATTTTTTTCATATTAATTGAGGTCATGTTGCTACATAATCTTTCCTTACCAGAAACCTATGAAACAAAAGTAGACTGCTGCCATTCGGAAAGCCTTACTACCATCTTCTTTCCCAGTAGAGGTTGTGTTAATATGTCTAAACAAAGATGGTTGTGTTTGAACATAAGTTTAGGGTTCCCTGGGGCTGGAAGGCACACACCCACGCTGCCCAGGAAGGGCTGCTTCAGGACTGGGAAAACTCCTATGTTAGATTTATGCTCTGGAGATCCTGCCACTTTTCACTGTAAATACTCTTCCTGTCTGGACTCTGGACTCTAAGCATGTCTTTAACTTTAGAGGCTTCTTTGAGAATCCGCCTAATTCGAAGGGGATGTAAAGCAAGCACACAGACATTGCTGAATTGTTTAGGATTTCAGAGGTGCTCAGGTGTTTCTGTCTATCCTGATGGGTAACAGAATCCTCACTGTTTTAATTATGTTCTCATTTATTTGTATTAGTAGATGACACTTTACAATTCACACTTGCTTAGGTACCTATGTCTTACCATGTCCTACCAAGCGCAGCAAATGGAACTCAGTACTTAGAGATCTCCCTTTCAGAAGTCTTTAGTCTGGAATAAACCAAAATCACACTTACTTTACCAAAAAGAATAGCACATTTAGTAAGAAATATTTTAAAAACTGTTAAAACAGATGACATTCACTTCTGCTTTCCTTAAAAGGCAGGCATCCCTTGACTTCTTCCATGCATTTGCACATTAGGCTGGTTCCTGGGATCCCAAGGTTCTGCTCCTTTGGATGATGAGTTCCTTCAAGTCTGCTGCAGTAGTCTGGTGTCTGATACCCCTGGGTTCCTCCTTGCGCTGTCATGATCTCTGCAGTACTCTGTGTATCCTGAAGACAACTTGTCTTACTGTTCTTGTTTTCTTTCTTTTGCCCAGCAGCCGTTTGTTGACCTGGTTTACTATAGAGGCACAACTGACACCATAGAAACTGTTTCATTGTTCACTGTCCACTATTTGTTACCGAGAATCCAGGTTGTTAGTTCTCAGTCAGAGGGCACAAGGTGACCATTCCAGCTCAGATTGTGTGTAAGACCCTTACATGTTATAATCAATTGCTTAGCAAGGGGAAAAGCAAAAGCCATGGAAGGGAATCAGTAATCTGGTTTGGCTTTCACAGTCCTTTGAACTGTGCTCTGGCAGCTCTGAGCCTTCCCCTGGGGGGATATTAGGCACATGTGCTTTTGAGAGCAAGAAGATCTGGGGCTGATCCTCGCTATTGCTGTGAAGTTCGCCTGGCCACGGCATGCAACGCAGCTGGAAGCGAGTCCCTGTCTGATGTGAACAGGGAAGCACGTAGCTGTGTGGTCACTACCATGCTTCATGACTGAAAGCACATGTCCTGCACAGTGGTGTGTGCAGCTCCCCATACAGCACCATCTCTGGCTGTGAGCGCTGGTGGAGCAAAGTGGGGCCACGAGCGAGTACTGAGAGTACTATCCTTTAAAAACTCAGATCTCTTCATGAAAACATTTTAAAAGCCTGCCATGTCTTTGCTAAGAAGCATTTCACCCCTTGGAAAGCACATCTGTACCCTCTTCTGTGTGCATGCCATGACTGATGCTGTTGGGCACACTGGTCCATGTGCATGACAATTTTACTGAGCTGAACTGCCACAGCCTCTTGGTGATTTCATAATCCAAATTACTACGTGCAAGTTTTTCAGACAGAGGTCTGAAATCTGTTCCTGCTTAAACAGCCCTTCCTTTTTCACAAAAAAGCTCAGGAGCAAAGCATAATATCTTTACATTTATTTGCATATAGTTTATGTATTTGAATATGCACACTTGTACATGCACGCATTTTTCCATTACCGTTTATTTCCCCTGTGTACTCCAAATGACATTTCTGAAGTACCCGTATGAAATGCCTGAAAATTTTAATGGGGGAAGAAAATGAAGTTTCACTTTGTAGCTATTCTGCCCCATTTTCTGTCTAGGTGGCATACTGGCATGTACAAGCCTTTTTCCATCACTGCATGCATATGTAGGTCAAGTTGAAAACTTCCAAGAGGAAAGTGGTCATGTGAAACTCTCTGAGACACTTGACAGAAATCTAAACCAACACATTATGAAGAGTTACAAACAAAAATCAGTCTCAAAACCAGTGCTTCTCTTACATCATGTCACATTAATCAGTACTAGGTTGCCCTAATAAGGGTGAAAATTCCTCCTTTGCAGCCTGTTGTCCCCCCAAAAAATGCATCTGCTGCTGTGTTGGACCTTCCTTAATGTCTGCCAGAACAGCTGGAGCTGGTAGCTTTGCTCAAAGGTCAATGGAGTCAATCGAGGCCGTGGATGAGAGAGAAATCCATCACAATGATGGTCTTTTCCTCTCCAAAGCACATGTGGGGGTCTCTGAAATATGAGGATTCATGACATACATATAAATGGTGTGCAAATCCAGAGACTAAGCTTTAAATGGAATCTTTTGGCTGGAAAACTAAAGTAACAATAACCTGAAGAATCCCCATCATCAAATCTAGTGGTGAAAACATTTACCTCCTTATATATGTTTTTATATATGTGTGTTTCTATAAATATGAAGTTAAACAAGCCTTTTTGCTTTGATTTCATTATGCACTCAAGGAGAATTTAAGGAGTTTATGAATTAATAGTTCTATGATTAATTAATTCTAATGAATTAATAGTTCTGTGGAACAGAAAAGAACGTATTAATATACACACATGTATTATGTTGGAAAGACATCAGGAGTTATCACTAGTTGCTATGTGTGTGATTTGCAATGAATCACAAGCACCATGCAAGGTGCAGCTACCTATCTAAGATGATCTTTCTATTTTGTGGACATTGCTAGCAGCCTCTCTGTGAGTGAGTGCTCAGATGTTTGCATTTGAAATGAGAAAGATACAGTTGACTTAGTTTCCATGCTAAATTATTATGTTTATACATGTCTGTGTACAGTCTCACTTTGAACATTGCCATCAGTAAAGTTTCTGCCACTTTTGTCTTCATGTTTGCACCTTTGCTTTTGACCATGCACCATTCAGCACATGGTTAGGAAATCTTTATTTTAGTCACCTTAATTTCTCATTTCTCTGGTTTTGTGCCTTTACTCAAGTAAGTGATGTGACTGAAGTACATTAGCCTCGGGCCTTCTCCATCTCCCCCTGAAAGCAATGTACAGCACAGCCCTTTGCATTTTAAACGTAGGATTTTCCATTACTTAAAAACATGAGAGGCTTTTAACTGTTGTGATTAAATGTTTCAGGGGCTTGTGTATGATTTGAGTTGCACTGTTTCCAAGTTTAGTTAAACAGGGGTGAAACATCTGTTAGGACTGAAGCAAAGAAAGAAAAAAAAAAACAGCAGATGACAATCCATTTTGTTCGGATCCTTCACTGACAGAAGGGACATAAGTAAGAGTCATATCTCCACTGCCAGCAGCTGCTTTGTGGCCTTATGTGGTCAACTTACTACTCCTGGGTTAATTCTGTGAATGCCTTATGGGTGACACATATAGGTTTCTATCATCCTGGCATTCCAGGAGTTAACCATGGCCTACAGACAGAGAGTTTATAGACACACAACATTCATCTGGGTCAATAGTCTCAAACCCACACCCCTAAGGTAAGGATGGCAACCTCCTAATGCACATGAATGCTTTTGCGACTCTCTGGCCTCAGTGAAACTGGGGAAATGTTATTCAAGCAAAACATAAACATGGTTTAATACTGGACATAGCTTTTTGTGCTTAGTGATGAGATAGTTGTCCTTCAAAATCAAGCACAAGCTGAAGTGTAGTATTGAGCTGGACCTTAGTAAATGTAGTCATGCCTAATTGTATGTTTTCTTGGAATCATTCCTAGAATCATAGAACAGTCAGGGCTGGAAAGGACCTTAAGATCATCCAGTTCCAACCCCTCCTGCCATAAGCAGGGACACCTCACACTAAACCATGTCACCCAATGCTTCATCCAACCTGGCCTTAAACACTGCCAGGGATGGAGCACTCACAACCTCCCTGGGCAGCCCATTCCAGTGCCTCACCACCCTAACAGGAAAGAATTTCGTCCTTAGATCCAATCTAAACTTCCCNCAATGCTCAACCTGGCCTTAAACACTGCCAGGGATGGAGCACTCACAACCTCCCTGGGCAGCCCATTCCAGTGCCTCACCACCCTAACAGGAAAGAATTTCGTCCTTAGATCCAATCTAAACTTCCCCCGTTTAAGTTTGAACCCGTTACCCCTTGTCCTGTCACTACAGTTCCTAATGAAGAGTCCCTCCCCAGCATCCCTATAGGCCCCCTTCAGATACTGGAAGGCTGCTATGAGGTCTCCACGGAGCCTTCTCTTCTCCAGGCTGAACAGCCCCAACTTTCTCAGCCTGTCTTCATATGGGAGATGCTCCAGTCCCCTGATCATCTTCATGGCCCTCCTCTGGACTTGTTCCAACAGTTCCATGTCCTTTTTATGTTGAGGACACCAGAACTGCACACAATACTCCTCAGGATATACCATAATAAATAGGATTGTGGAAGGCCTTTTTTAGTTAATCCCTGAAAAATGACACACTGAAAAATTTGGCCTCAGTTGACAGTTTACTACAAACCTTCACAGAAACATGATGCAGTATCATAAGCAATTTTGTTATATTCAAGCAGTCAAAATGTAAACTTATTCTTTGTTCATTGCCTGGTACTTTTTGTCTTTAACCACAACGTTTGAGTTGATATTTGAACAGATTATTGTTCCTGAAGTAAAAATAACCCATCACTGATAATGACATACTTATTAACAGTATAATCTGAAGGATACTCATACTTTAAAATTAGGTTAAATGAAATATTTCTAGACTTGTATTCCATTTTTTAT
This sequence comes from Agapornis roseicollis, assembly GCA_002631895.1. Classification (NCBI taxonomy): domain Eukaryota; kingdom Metazoa; phylum Chordata; class Aves; order Psittaciformes; family Psittacidae; genus Agapornis; species Agapornis roseicollis. Next base: position 10,344 of record NDXB01008249.1, read on the forward strand.
GTTGATGTACAAACAGTACACATGGGCTGACTATAAGGAAAGCTTCAGTTCAAAAATCTTATTACTGTCTTAATTTAACACAAAAGATTTAAAGAATATGGTGAGATTTTGTATACGGAAAAAATGGCATATCACAAACAATTTAAACTCATTGGCCAGGAGCAGCATCTGTTTATAACACAATTTTAAACACTAGCAAAATCTGAGCATAAAACATCTTTTAGTATTTGATATATTTTTGAAATGCTGTGAGATGCAAAGCTGACCACCCAAGGGGCTGACAATTAGCACTTCCTCTTGATCCCATTCAGCAATTTCTTTTACTGGGTGTTGCAACCCTTCAGTTTTGCTTTATGTGCTGGCCTTGAATGAATTTGAAAACAGTGACAGTCAGCTGAAGCAACCCCTTTTTAACAGAGCAACCCGGATCACCCTGAATCAAAGACCTAACATCAAAAAATACACCCCCGAGGATAACGAGACTGGGCCATGGAAGGATGCAATTAATTTTCGTGGCTATTGTGGTTACAAAAGTAGTGCCTGAAGAGAGCAGTGATGTTCCCTGGGTGAGGAAAAACTGAGCCCCAAACCGCAACAGCCCTTTGCAGTCGCTTCAGTTGCCATTTCTCAATTTAATGATCTTTGCAGTAGACCTCAGACCATAAAACTGAGAAATACAATTTCACTTTGGCCCACACAGAAATTGGCTTTCTTATCCTTACTACTAAGCCAAAATTTAACAACAGTAGGAAACACAGAACAAGGGGTAGCGGGTTCAAACTTAAACAGGAGAGGTTTAGATTGGATGTAAAGAAGAAATTCTTTCCTGTTAGGGTGGTGAGATGCTGGAATGGGTTGGCCAGGGAGGTTGTGAGTTCCCCATCCCTGGCAGTGTTGAAGACCAGGTTGGATGAAGCCTTGGGTGGCATGGTTTAGTGTGAGGTATCCCTGCTTATGGCAGGGGGGTTGGAACTGGATGATCTTAAGGTCCTTTCCAACCCTAACTATTCTATGATTCAATGAAATTAAACTCCTGTAATGATAAGATACCCTGGTTTTTACAAATTATCCCCAAGAACATTTGTCAGTACTTTATTGATTTATTTGTCAAAATAAACCAATTTGGTGATGCCTGATGGGCTTTCTTTCTCATTCCGCCCCTCTCTCTCTCTCCCCCCCCCCCCCTTTTTTTTTTTTTTTTCTTGTGACTTCCC